>NQII01014084.1:0-20807 GCA_002778355.1 Clitarchus hookeri | reverse complement strand
GTTTCGCGTGCATAAAATATGTCCACCTAGGAATAGCATTTCAAAAACATTCCACATCTGACAAGTTTCATTTTTATACTTCCGTTTACAATTGGTATTTTTTTGTAAGTAAATATAACTGAAACGGGCATTTTCAAAATCATTTTTAGATACGAAAACACTTCTCCAGGATATTGAAAGTTGTCGAGGGACGTGCAGGAAACCCTTCTCTTTACTATTGCACTGTAAATGGTTACGGTCACTGCTGAGAATCTCAAGAGGCGAGTTGCCAACGTAAAGACCTCACGCCAATTTAGGGCCTTGCGCATAGACGTGATGAGGCATGTGATAAGCGTACTTGGGTCACCCGTAGCCATCCCGCGAATTTGGACCTCGGACACGCAAAAACCCTCTAGCCAGTCGGCGCTAAGCATGTCTGGCGTAGCCTCGTTAAAGTCTTGCTTGGACCGCTTATGCACAAAACTTAACAAGCGCGACAATTGCAGGGGGGATAGAAACGGTAACACGCGATTTGTCAGGGGTAAAAAAAAACGGATGTGGAGAGATTTCGACGTCTTTAACATAAACAGGGGGGGGGGTGAACAAAACATGCTTGTTATGTCTGTGAAATGAAAGTATTGAGGAATCTATACATGACGAAATATGATTATTAAGAAAGAGGACTGGATACCCCTGAGGCAGGGAAAGAAGCTGAGAATCTGACGTAAGGCAGGTGTCCTTGAAGGTTCCGGAGTAAATACCTTTCGGCTCTTTCTATGCAGTATAGTTAGTCTGTGGGTTTTTGTAAAAGTGGTAGCTGTGGTGTCATCTTGCTGGGGTCGTCGTTAGTGTAAAAATCGGTCAGCGCGTAGACCTGAAATTTCTTGTGAGACCAAGGTGTTTAATAAGCCGAGGGAATGAGAGAGATAGGAAAGACCGGATATCCAGCAGAACAACTCACGGATCCTGCGTCAGCACAACGCATCCGATCACAACGTCCTCTCTGTGAAACAGTCTTCAGTGCACAAACGCTTGAGCGTACACTTACTCGCCAGATGTGGCACTGCGCTTGAATTGTACCTGTTCCCGAGGTGAAATGTGTGTTAGAAGGAGCATATTTTCGCTTTCTTGAAGAGGCGAAAAAAAAATCAGACTTTTTGAAGANGAGGTGAAATGTGTGTTAGAAGGAGCATATTTTCGCTTTCTTGAAGAGGCGAAAAAAAAATCAGACTTTTTGAAGATAAAAGCTGCAGCAATGCTCTGGACAGGAGAAGGTGGGAATGCAGAGTCTTAAGCACATAAGAGCCGAGTATATCGAAGGAGAAAAAAATTATAGTTGTAATATTTGGTCACTAATCCACATTTGTCTTGCAGTCCCGTTACATAATAGCTACATTTCGTATCTACCTGTAGTAGTAGTTGGTATGCCCCNGGATCCTGCGTCAGCACAACGCATCCGATCACAACGTCCTCTCTGTGACAGAGTCTTCAGTGCACAAACGCTTGAGCGTACACTTACTCGCCAGATGCGGCACTGCGCTTGAATTGTACCTGTTCCCGAGGTGAAATGTGTGGTAGAAGGAGCATATTTTCGCTTTCTTGAAGAGGCGAAAAAAAAGTCAGACTTTTCGAAGATAAAAGCTGCAGCAATGCTCTGGACAGGAGAAGGTGGGANGTTGAAGAGGCGAAAAAAAAGTCAGACTTTTCGAAGATAAAAGCTGCAGCAATGCTCTGGACAGGAGAAGGTGGGAATGCAGAGTCTTAAGCACATAAGAGCCGAGTATATCGAAGGAGAAAATAAAGATAGTTGTAATATTTNAAGGTGGGAATGCAGAGTCTTAAGCACATAAGAGCCGAGTATATCGAAGGAGAAAATAAAGATAGTTGTAATATTTGGTCACTAAACCACATTTGTCTTGCAGTCCCGTTACATAATAGCTACATTTCGTATCTAACTGTAGTAGTAGTTCGTATGCCCCCCCCATTTTTTTTTACTACCCAACCCAGTTCGAATTCCGCATTCTGGGGAATTTTTAGGAAGGCGGGGAATCTCACGTTTACAATATCGTGCACAATTCCGTGATATTGAAGAATTCTAAGGGTTGGGCCTACTTCATTTTCTTTCCTCGTCTTCATTTCTCCCCTGCTCCATCATCATCGCCTTATAATACGTTCATCTTTCATCTTAGTGGCCGGGAACGGCAAACGACTCTTTGGCGTCAAATACATTCCTTTCACTCCGACCTATCCTTTGGGAGAAACAACGTAANCGGCAAACGACTCTTTGGCGTCAAATACATTCCTTTCACTCCGACCTATCCTTTGGGAGAAACAACGTAAGGATTACGTTTCTGTTTAGGGTCTATAGTAATGTGTGTACTCCCTAAAACACGTTCAGAGAAATCAGTACATGCTGCTTTAAAGTACGTACATTTGAAATGAGTTCTGTTTGCAGGAATGGCTGACAACATCGGCAACACAGTAACCTCTGTTGGGTCAGTTTATCATAGNTGAAATGAGTTCTGTTTGCAGGAATGGCTGACAACATCGGCAACACAGTAACCTCTGTTGGGTCAGTTTATCATAGCCTGGAAGCTGTACTAGATGTTCTGGAGAAGCCAGAGGCGTGTTCAAAAGATTTTTTTTTTTTTTTTGCAAAAGTTGAAAGTGTTAACATGTATGTTCCATAAACTCGGACTGGCAAAGGGAGGAGTTGGTAACAAAAAATTTTCTGACGCCACAGCCNGTTAACATGTATGTTCCATAAACTCGGACTGGCAAAGGGAGGAGTTGGTAACAAAAAATTTTCTGACGCCACAGCCAATGTTGATACTTTTCATGAAAATAATAATAGTAGTAAAATTATGCACAATAATAGGAGGTTATTTGAATAGCATGTTTTGTTCTCCAACTGCTCTATGCATGGTGTAACTTTTTTATCCCTACTTTTATTTTTGATTCGAGATAATGTTTTTCATTTTCTTATTTTACGATATTCAGTACAGTTAAATATGTTTAACGTGTATTCTTTCTTCAGATGCTACAACAATTGTGACATGAAAACATTGTTTACCATCGCAACTGCGCTGAACTGGCAGTCCTCATCCCTCTACAATTTTTTCATATATTAACAACTTTTGTTTGTAATATCTTTTTATATGTTTCTTTTGTGTAACATNCATCCCTCTACAATTTTTTCATATATTAACAACTTTTGTTTGTAATATCTTTTTATATGTTTCTTTTGTGTAACATCAAACTTAAATGTTTTACATTATTTTTCCACACTGCCTTACTGATGTAAATTTCACACACGTTTTATTCTCGTGAAGCTCAAAAATTCATATATACTACATACTGAGCTCGTACCATTTTACCACGAGGTTCTGGATTCGAACCTGATGTAAAAATAGACGTGTGTGTTCTTTCTAAGTTAGGTTGTTAGGTTATGCAAGCCATCCCAAGTTAGTCTCCTGGTATACGTTTAAAGCGGGAAGGTTAGAAAGAATTCACTAAACAGCAAAATTATAAATTTAACTCTGATTCTATCTTCCGTGCATACAGACATTCTTTTGCCTATTCGTCTTGATCTATGTTATGTGCGTACAGATACTCTATCTTCTCAATAACTGTTATGGTAAAAAGTTTACAAATGTTGGTTTTTACTTTTCAGTTCCGAGATTTTCCTGAAGTTCAGCAGTTGTTATACATTTTCCATTCCAGACGTGAAAGGTGTAAGGGCATTTTTGAACCAGCAATTTTGGCAAAGGACAAGAAGTTCCCGTTTATTGTACTGGAAGGTATCGACGGAACAGGTACAAAAATACGTCCGTATTAACTGCTGGAAATTTTAATAGTTTGATGGTTTGTTTCCTAATTTAAATGAGTGTTTTCTGTGGGACATTGACTGCGTCCTACTGAGATAACAATATCGTATAAGAAACCATTGTCAAAAGCACATGCATCATGCAGGCATATTCAGGTCAACATATTTGTTACAAAAAATTTTCATAAATTATGCAGCAAAAAATTTGTTTTTAGCATTTCAGTCACAATATCCTATATACATATCACGTTGCAAGGCAGTGGATTTCATAATATACACCTACACTGTACACAGAACAAACATCATCCCGTTCCCCTACGCAAGAACTCTCCAAGTAATTCTACTTTTATCATGTATGCTGCGACCTGCAAAAAATTTTTTAAACGTTCTTAAATGAAACTTATGTCAAAACATTTATAATTGAAGAGGGCGGGTGCTCATTCCACTTAAAAAGCGAGGTCTTGGCAGCCGATGAGGATGACACGTGGTGAGGGGACTACGGAAAAGCGTCGTAATGCAAGGGCGGGAGTGGGAACGAGAGATTCCCAAGAAAACCCGCCGACCAGCGGCATCGTACGGCACGATTCCCGCGTGCGAAAATCCGGGAGCGACCCCGCCGGGAATCGAATCCGCTTCGCCTTGGTGGGAGGTGTGTAATCTGATCTTGGTCTGACCACCACGCCACCTCGGCCCCCCTTAAAAACGTCGTATAAGAGAACTCCCTCGCCTAGTGGGAGATACCCATCATTCTTTGTTAAAACTGTATTCCGCAGTCTCAAAAACAGCTTTTGCCAATAACATCAAGTACAAAAACATTTTTACTGGTCCCCGTGTACATATGACAGAGCGTTATACTAATACCTACTAGTACAGTTCCAAGCAAAAAAATTTGTTCGCGGCAATCTCTAAAATTAGTTAATATCTTTAAAGGACTGGGAAATTAAGCAAATTCATTTTTGTACAAGCTATATTTAAAACACATGTACGTTAAACGCTGGATGTCTTAATTAAATATAATTTTTGATTTATTTATCTGTAAAAATTACAAATAAAATACTCTCGATTCAATGTCTCAAAATAAATTGATATCACTTGCAAATTACCATTAATTGTTTTAATAAATGCAATTTACAAGCATTTCAAAGAAATATTATTGTAATCAAATAACTGAAGTCTGTTCCAATAAACAGTGAATAAAAAACTGGTGAATTATTTTAAAAATTTTATATCCATAAATGACTTCCAATATTTACAATAAATGAAGTCCGTGTCACCTGTTCATGCAGTCCCGTCATAGTTCAGTTGAGATTCCAACAGTCCGAAATGTTCTAAATAAATCCGAGCACCTTCATGCACAGTAGTCTTCTATTCGTCAGGTATCACGCCCTCTCGTCCGTTCGCACAAACACCTCGTCTGCCGTTTCACAACCTCCGCCGTCGCCCGTCCTCTTCGCCGATGCCCCTAACTGCATCAGACTTCGCCCGAGTACCACACTTAAGCCAGATGGCTACCATAATAACTTCCAATCCTCCCGCCAAGGCGGTATTTATAGAGTCATAGCCGTAACCGAGAAACTCATCCAAATGCCGCGTTGCGACAAGGAACAATATTACCATAATATTCTTGCTCATCCTTCCAAGTCGTCGGCTTCTCCGGCAAGGGGGGGGGGCTGTGACGCCAGTCAGGTCGCATGTCAGTAATTTCTCCGGCCGGCTGACGAGGAGGGAGGGGAAGTCGAGGTGGGCCACTCCCACAGTTCCCGGACAGCGCATAACACGGCGCCCGCGGCCAGCGAGGAAGTCCGCGCGTAACAGTACACTTCTGTTATGTTCGCTATTGGATTGCAGTTTACTAGACACGCCCAGGTGAGCTCTGAGCCAATAACATACCTGCAAGGAAATAAGCACTAAATCCCGGGCCACCTAGTCTGGGGTCCACACTTCTCGCCCCACTCCTACCGATTCGCCATTTGATTATGACTGGTTCTGGCGTGGTTTGTAGGTGAAGTTTAGCTTCGAATTGTTTATTATCTTCCGTCACTTCGAATAGTCATCTGTACCCACATTTTGGCCGTCCCTCGACGGGATATACAGCTTGTTTGGACTTCCAGCATTTCAGCTTTGTTTTTGGAAATAGTTTATAAGCAGTCTGCTCACTGTAGACAAAAAATCTAGTAAACTTCCTAAACAGTAATTGAAGATTTTAACCTGTAGGTTGTATGGAAGTAACACCATATAGTATCTGATAGCAAATTTAGGAAAACTTAGCGTCGCTGCTATACAAAGTTGGAAAGTTCCCTATGCATTTGGCTCTTTACTAAAGGTCACTGTTAAGTGAGCACTTTTGAAAGACCTGCTAAATATATACTTGTATGCACATTCCGTACACTTTCGCCATATGTAAATGAGCATTGCCATGGGCCTGGTCACATTATTCTTGCGTCGGCCAAATAAAACGGTGAAATTATTAGAAAAGTAAATATTTTACAATTTTGCTCATTTATACTCTTATATGCATTAATAATACAGAAAGTAAAACAAATAATTTCATTATTCTCAAATATTTTCCTAGCACTTTTAATTCAGCGTTAAGACATGGAACTACTTTCTCTCCGTCATTACCAACTTGAGAGGGCGCATAACGGTCAGTGCGTCCGTTAAAATACATTCAGGCAGCGGCAGTGGCATTTTTCAAAAGGTTTATTTCAAAAGTGATCACTTTATCGTGAACAGTCTTTAGGTAAATGCAGGGACGCGACCATGGATGTAGGCTATGGGAAAAAAATTCAACATTCGTCCGGTGGTGTAGTGGCCAGACTACTCGCCTCTCATAAATTATCTCCGTTTCCACCGCACTTGCATTCCAGCGCTGCTCCATACTCACCTCACTTCAGCCTCATCAGCTATCAAGACTTCGATGTTAACAGCGACTCAAATCTCTCCACTCACTATACGGAGGCCTATACACTGATTTGGTAATATGATAATGATTTCTTACATTGTGAGTNTCAAATCTCTCCACTCACTATACGGAGGCCTATACACTGATTTGGTAATATGATAATGATTTCTTACATTGTGAGTTAGTGAAGAGATTTGGGTTACTCTTAACATCGAAGTCTTGATAGCTGATAAGGGTTAAGTGAGGTGAGTACGAAGCAGCGCTGGATTGAAAGGTTGGGGAGAAGCGGGAGAACTCCGAAAAAACCCGCTGACCAGCGGCATCGTCCNCGAAGCAGCGCTGGATTGAAAGGTTGGGGAGAAGCGGGAGAACTCCGAAAAAACCCGCTGACCAGCGGCATCGTCCGGCACCAAAAACCGGGAGTGACACTGCCTGAAATCGAACCCGGTTCGCCTTGGTGGAAGACGAGTAGTCTGACCATATCATCACTGCAGCCCTCTTTAATCTCAGAAGTGAGTAAATATGCTAAAGCCGTATCATTTGTAACAACATTAACCCTTTCATTCCAACGCTAATTTACAATTTATAGTGTTGCAAATAAGACGTTTTTGATGCGTGCTGTACTTAAACTGAGAAATAACTTGTTTTGTTATCATAACCAAAAAACTGCAGGCGTTGCGTTCGATGATGAGTAAATACTTGCTCAACGTTCATCTCGTTATTGCCCCAAGTGCTTAGTGTTACACACAGGGAAGATCATTTGGCACCGATTCTCGCTGTGCACAGTACCAGTCCAATATAATCTTCCTGTGCAACATGTNACACAGGGAAGATCATTTGGCACCGATTCTCGCTGTGCACAGTACCAGTCCAATATAATCTTCCTGTGCAACATGTCCACTCTGAATATCAATCAATGAAAATTCCACTGTTTCAGTCAACACTACCTGAATGATTCAACAGTTACATCTGTGAATTTACCTAATGAATCAGAGAAAAATGCCAGTTTTCCTACACTTGTTGATTCAGTGGCATTTTCCACTGATTCATCAGTCATTTTTTTCACTGTTTTCAGTGATTTGTTTTTTGACTTATGGATCAGTTAAACAGCGTGTTAAATAGGCCGTCAAATAACGTGAAAAAATGGCCGTTTAAAAAATGTGTTTCAAGTGAAATAACAACGAATAAACTAATAAAACCACTAAAAATACTTTCTAAAATGTGTTTCGCCTTTCAAAACACCATTTTGCGAGGTAACGTGAACATTCAGTCTTTTATTCCATTTTACGTCCTTCATTTCGTTTTCACGTAATCATCACACCGCTCTGTTTGAATTTTTAAAATGCATCTAAAATGGCGGAGAGAGTGCACTCATATGCCTTATTCGTTTTAACAATCCTAACGTTACCAATTAAACTAGAAACAAAATAAAGAGCATACAATTTAAAACTAAACACTTTCGACGAGGACTATTAAAACATATATTGTTGCTCTTCGTGGCGTGTGTGTGTGTTCGATCCCGGACACCTGCGGAAATTGTTTTACTTTTTTGACTGTAAATTGTGCAATATAAATAGCAAACAATTAAAAATATGTTTATTTTTTCTCGTAATTAGTTAGCTAAATTAAAAACAATATTTAATTTGCCACTTCAGTTGGCCGTCACTTTATTAGATCAGTGAAATTGTTTCGCGTCACTTATTCATTCATTGAAATTCTTTCACTTAAACTACCAGTGGTTTTCCACTGATTCTAAGTGGAGCCATTGTCACTGATTTAAGTCCTACTTTGAGGGCAACATACTTAATTCTGAACGCTACAATGTTAATTGCATGTGCATATCACAGCTTTGCGACAATTTGTGTCCATTTTTCACTCGCGTCTAGGTGGACAGTAAGTACTAATCCGCGCGGGAAGAAAGTTTGCTGTTTTCCGCATAAAGCCCAGCATGTTTGCTTTTTGTCTGTGTTAGTGTGTGATTTGTTGAAATAATATATCAGTTTTTACGATTTAATTTTTTTTATAAACTGAGGTGTGTTTTATTTATTATTGACCCTTGCAAATATTCGTGAGACACTGGAGCGTATGGCGTGGTTATTCTGACCATCAATTCGGTTTTATTTACTAATTTATAACCAAAATAAATAGGTATATTCACACTGTGAGAGACTGTGCTACTTCGTTCAAATATCTACGCCTGCGTGCAGTGAATCTCAATCGACACCAGCAATTTTATCTCGCCGTTGGCTACTATTTAATGAGAAGTCTTTCCGTTTTAAATTAAGGCAGCTACATAAATAATACACATAATATATATTACTCACGTCCATACAGTTAACCCATGCCTAAAAAAATACGACCAGTCTTTAAAGGTAAACGACGTTATAACATGTTGAAACANATAACATCTTGAAACACATCTTGCCGTAAATCGTTCCACGAAATATTGTTTTCCCTAGGGACGGCTTGTGATGAACCAGTAATGACTTTCTTCTGGCAATCAGTGAATTATGTTTGTTTGGTGCTTGGTGATATTGACACCAATAATTCATAAAACAGACATGCTGCAACGCCCGCAAATCTAATAATGCATGGGAAGAGACATATTGAATCTAACATTGGTCCTTATTGAACAGCACGTCGATCTTATACAGAGCGTATTTCAATTCAACTGACAATCTTCGACTGGAGATTTTCAACTATAAAGAAATTCAAAACATCTGGTTTTAAATTACTTTTAACAACAGTACAAGCATTTAACATTGGTGTTGTGCCACTAATTTTATGTAAATATTAAGAGAAAAATACCGTATTTTGATGGCATACAAACTGTCTGCGAAATCAGTGATTGGGCGTAAATATTAACTCGCTACAAATATTCCACCGTTGTCAAATAACTTGATACAAATTACTAGGGCTGCTATCCTTATTTTGCATTAGATTTCATGATGCCAAGGCGTAATTGATTTATAGCGACGAATTTTATTAGGCATTTCAAAAGTTACGAAACAGGTAGATATGTTTTATTGCTCTAAACCGCGTGTTTTACGAGAAATTCGCTCTCAGATTCAAATAAAACTACTTGACAGGCATACAAAACTCACTGCACTCAATAAGAAATAGTCGTATCGCTGTCTCATGGGAAATACGTCCTGGTAAGTTTTTTGAGAAGTACATAAATTTTTAGGTAGTTTAAAACGAATGTCGATGACGCCATTTGTGTTAAGTTTTCATTCACGGAGATCCACGCTTGTTGGAAAAATGTACACCAGAAATATTTCCAGATCCGTAGCTCAGAGTTGATTGAAATTTAACTACTGTATGTACGGATATAACATTTAAGCACTCGGAATTCAGATCTGATTTTGAAAAGTGTTTATTATATTTCAGAAATTTCACTCCATGCATTTTATTTTATCCACTTTGATAGAATATATTGTAATCCAATCGTTTCCTGTTGAAAGGAGGTTCATAGCATGCAGTTAAGCTCANTGAAAGGAGGTTCATAGCATGCAGTTAAGCTCAAAAGTATTGAAGTAAACTGGGATCTACTAATCTTAGTGATATGAAAAAAACACTTGGATTTTAATCGTGCGTGTTAACACACATATAATACTGTATTCTCAACTATGCAAACTGCCGGCAGAACGATCCCTCGAAGTACGCCTGTTAAGAGCCGAAACATCCCATCAGTTATTTCTGCCGTCCATTATCAACACCATATACACTGAGGTGACAAAAGTCATGGGATAGCAATATGCAAATATAGAGATGGCAGTAGTATCGCGTACAAAATGTATAAATGGGCAGTGCATTGGTTGGGCTTTCATTTGTAGTCAAGTGATTCATGTGAAAAGGTTTCTGACGAAATTATGGCCGCACGACGGGAATTAACAGACTTTGAACGCGGAATGGTAGTTGGAGCTAGACGCATGGGATATTCCATTTCGGAAATGGTTAGGGAATTCAACATTCCGAGATTCACAGCGTCAAGAACGTGCTGAGAATACCTCATTTCAGGCATAACCTCCCACCATGGACAACGCAGTGGCCGACCGCCTGCACTTAATGACCGAGACCAACGACGTGTGCGCAGAATGGTCAGTGTTAACAGACAAGCAACACTGCGTGAAATAACCGCAGGAATCAATGTGGGACGTACGACGGACGTGTCCGTTAGGACAGTGCGGCGAACTTTGGCTGTACTGGGCTATGCCAGCAGAAGACCGACTCGAGTGCCTTTACTAACAGCACGACATCGCCTGCAGCGCCTCTCCTGGGCTCGTGACCATATCGGTTGGACCCTAGACGACTGGAAAACCGTGGCTTGGTCAGATGAGTCCCGATTTCAGTTGGTAAGAGCTGATGGTAGGGTTCGAGTGTGGCGCAGACCCCACGAATCCATGGACCCAAGTTGTCAACAAGGAACTGTGCAAGCTGGTGGTGGCTCCATAATGGTGTGGGCTGTTTTTACATGGAATGAACTGGGTCCTCTGGTCCAACTGAACCGATCATTGACTGGAAAGGGTTATGTTCAGCTACTTGGAGACCACTTGCAGCCATTCATGGACTTCATGTACCAAAACAACGATGGAATTTATATGGATGACAATGCGCCATTTCACTGGGCCACAACTGTTCGCGATTGGTTTGAAGAACATTCTGGACAATTCCAGTGAATGATTTGGCCACCAAGATCGCTCAACATGAATCCCATCGAACATTTAAGGGGCATAATCGAGAAGTCAGTTCGTGCACAAACTCCTGCACCGGCAACACGTTCGCAGTTATGGACGTCTATAGAGGCAACATGGCTCAATCTTTCTGCCGGGGACTTCAACGACTTGTTGAGTCCATGCCACGTCGAGTTGCTGCACTTCGCCGGGCAAAAGGAGGTCCGAAACGATGTTAGGAGGTATCCCATGACTTTTGTCGCCTCAGTGTATGACGTAATGATAAAAAAACGGTTTGATGCACGTACCTGTTCCTTTTTTAATGTTTTGTACAGGAATGTTCATACATGAAAATTACCGTGAAAACACACGCTTGAGCCATGTTTACTATCACAAAAACATGCTGTAGAGAGGAGTGGTAGAACTAAAAAACGTATACAGAAGCGTAAAGTTTCTTAAATTCTATTCGTAAGCAGGTTTTCCGGCCCAAAGGCTGGCAAACAGTATTTTGCCGGATTTCTCAGTAACACCTGTCCTCACCAATCAGAGATATTCTGACTTCTTCCATTGAAGCCTTTACCCGAAGAACGTTCTTCTCGCCACTTGTCATGTTACTCAAGCTTTTTGCCAATTCTCGTGGCGAACTCTTGCGATAACTTGTGAAGAGCTTTGTCTTTCATGACATTTTCCAATCCGATGTCAAGGTCCTTTTTGTCTGCAATTACTTGGAGCCATTCTCTTATGTATTCTGTCTTTAGACAGTTCGTGATGACATGCTCCATTGTGCACTATTTTGGTCATGCCTGACATCCATTTGTCTAATTACAATAATGCTGTATCATTTCCACTGCTTAATATATTGCCTGTAGTTTTAAAATATAATTTACTTATATTAGCAAACAACACGCGGAAATAAATACGTCCTTGTACAGAAAACATACTANTAATTTCCACTGCTAAATATATTGCCTGCAGTTTTAAAATATAATTTACTTATATTAGCAAACAACACGCGGAAATAAATACGTCCTTGTACAGAAAACATACTACCTGGAATTTTCTGGATGCAAAGAAAACAGCGTTTCGTAATGCTCTGAAAGCAACCACACATTTGCTAAATGCGGACTGTCTGCCGGTTTGAACTGCTATAATGTGAAAAGTGTGAAATACCCCTTTTCGAAAATCAAAGCTTTAATAGTGGAACATAACGTTAAAAGAATAATTACAAAACATCTACACGTCACAGTAATATTAGTTTAAAATGTTGTGCATTCAATGATTGCGAAAATATTTGAAGTGTTGTATGAGGTTATGTAAATAACAAATAACTTCAAAAGCAGTGTTTAACTTACAGAATTGCAGTTTATAAATCAGGTAATATTTTGCAGGGAGAAATAATGCTTCTTCCCCTTATAATTTACATTTGTGTAGCCTATTATTTAGTAAGTAAAATTTACAACTAGTGTATTTATTTTCAAGGCTTTCTTGCCAATCGAAGTCTTTAAACGTAACTGCCGGGTGTATTAAAGTCGTGACAGTAATTTACATTTGGCCGATTGCGTTGCCAAATTAAGAGTTCTATAGAAAGTATAAAATTTCAAGCTACTGATGGGTAGATTTATATTGTAAGAAAGAAGAATGTTTTAAGAGCCGCGTGCTCTGGCAGTGATTGCGGCGGATCCATCTCATTCGAAGCAAAGAGAAAATACTTTCTTCTGGACCACTGGTATAAAGAATTAAACGACATAAGAAGTTCCACACATTGAGATACTGAATCCTAATAGGGTATTTCACTCACGCTTAAAGAGTTNAATTAAACGACATAAGAAGTTCCACACATTGAGATACTGAATCCTAATAGGGTATTTCACTCACGCTTAAAGAGTTATTTTTGAAATGTTGAAAATATAGCCTACTAAACATTACATGCATGCAACCAAAATCACAGTGACTTTGTACAATATATATATCTGCTGTCAGCAAATAGTATTTAAACACTGCATCACTCACTGGGGGATTGAAAACGGGCTGTCAGCTCCATTCTTCAAAAATGGCTACTGTAAAGTTTATCTTCTGTCGTGACCCATGTGTTGGATGCGTTTCAGTCTCGGACATGAACTTCGCTAACTCGGAAACAAAACACCACTTTGATTAAGGAAGTGCCAACACTACAACGATTTGGAACAGGAACAAACAGTAAGTTGTCGCAGATAACCCACGGACACCATGGCTAGGAGGACGTCACTCTGCTTAGAAAAACATAGCAGCATTGATAAATANGAGGACGTCACTCTGCTTAGAAAAACATAGCAGCATTGATAAATATTCATTGATAACCACAAAATACAGGATATACGTGGTATCTAAATTAGACCGACAAACTTCTGCTACGGGTTAATCACGAAAAAATAAGGATAAAACATTTATTCGACTAATGATCTAAAGTGAATCCCAAGGGCGGTGCACATTTTAGAAGTTGGACCTGGAACACTAATTAATTGCAAATATTGGAGAAACCTTTTAGGGGGAACATTGAGTGCCTGCATAATGTGTAACGGAACAAAGATCTGCAAACACCACAACATGGAAATAATCAAGGGATACTACCATTATTTCGATCTAATTTCCGTGACGCTGTAGCATACTTAGAATTTAAAAAGTGGATTACTAACCCGCATGTCAGAACTAACTTTTCACATTATCCAAACACTCGGTGTTCCATCCCCAGTACTTGTAATAAAAAAGTGTTTTAGGTCCAACTTCCAACATATGTAGTCTACCGGCGTTAGGATTCACTTTAGACCATATATAGTATACGTGTTTTCGCCATATTTTATCATGATTAACCTACAGCCGAAATTTGTTAGCATAATTTATATACACCCTGTATAGTTTTTTAGTGCGTCGGCACCACCTACGAGCGATTACTGTTAACCGCATTAATAGCGTAACACTGGAGAAGGCACTACCGCAGATTTTTCTAGTGATCAGTTCGTTGTTATCTAAGTGTCCATAGCACAAACGATACTACACTCATTTGCAAAGAAATTGATCACCCTGAAGGTGTCGTCACAGCGGCACCAAATAGGCTACAGGCACAGGACATGGCAGTATTTATAAAGAAAACATCATAATATTGTGACACACCAAGCATATATTGCAAAGGGCCAACACTTGCACGACGCACTTAGTATGGTGTTGGACCACCCGTAGCACGGAGACAGGCGGCGATACGGTCGCGCATGGAGGCATACAAACGTCAAATGTTTTCCTGACGAAGATCCTGCCACAACTGGCCCTCCAAATCCGCCGTAGTTACCGCTGGCCGAAGTTGTCGTCCAATCTGGTCACAAACGTTCTTGATCGGCGAGAGGTCTGGAAACCTTGATGGCCAAGGAAGCATGTTGAGATCACGAAGGCAGGCCAGAGATACCCATGATGTGTGAAGCCGGGCATTACACTGCTGGGAAATGGGGTAGTCAAGCTTTAACAGGAAGAGGAGCGCACATGGTCGCAGAATTGCCAGGACGTATCACAGCGCCGTCAGGATTCCTTCAATCACCAGTGGAGTGCGGGAATCGTAGGAAATAGTAACCCACGCCATAATACCTCTCGTTGGGGCAGTTCGTATATCTTCAATGAATTTATTATACTAAATCATATACTATAGGTTGAGACATAAATTCGTGGATTCGTTTTGGAACAAGCTATAATTCAAAACACATGCGTTTATATAACTTTATACATTGGTCCACGCGATGTTCTATACCTCCTGAAAAACGCTGGCCCAATCGTCGCCTCCCATGTGACAGCAGACAACCAATGTGCAACTGATATCAGCATATTTGTACATAGAACTGTAGAGTCTACCCTACAGGTTATTGTACTCGAGAATTTTTCATGTCTCTAAATATGGGTGTTGAATTGAATAGTTTATTTGACCAATCCATGAACACGAATTCATTAAAATATGTGGCATCATTATGTCGTGGTTTTACATAAATTTGCCTTTCCTTCTTCTAAGACTTATGTCAAGAGACCTGAAGAATTCGCGAATTCATTTTAGGACAAACTAGAATTCAAAACACATGCGTTTATATAACTTTTCCTTTGGCCCACGTGGTATTTTACACTTCCTGGAGAATGCTGGTCCAATCGTCGCCTTCCACTGCGATAGCAAGCAACCAATGTGCAGTTGATGTCTGCATATTTGTACATAAGGTTGTAGAGTCTAACCTGAAGGTCATTGAACTCGCAATTTTTTTCGGTCTCTACTTACGTAACTGGGTACTTTTCAACTAGCTGCACATCATTTAAAAAATTTCATATTTTTGTAGTTCAAAAATAAATTAAATAAAGTTGAAACCATATGAAGAGTACACTGGACCCATGTAAAATTATCTCGATTTTTATGTTCACTTTTAATAATGTAATTCGTATGTGAACATCGAGTCTGGGAACTGCACTGCTAGTGTAACTGGGAGCCTGCATGCACGTCTGGTCGGCAACGTGCAGTTAAAGGTGTTTTTATTTTCATAGGTTGTTATTCACTTTACCGTGAACAACCTATATTTGTTTACGCTCTGGTAAGATTACTTCTACTAAGGTTAGTAACAAAACGAGGTTTATGTGGGGCAGTTTGGCATAGGGAAATGTTCCGCCGCAAAGTGCGCTGGTGCTCCAAAGAGGTCGTTTCAAAGCTGGCTGTAAATTGATAAATTCTATATGTTTTTGTGTAAAAGTTGGTGTTTGGCTATCATTGTTATGTATATTTGCCCTAGCCTAAATTTTAACCATTAACTTTATATCGTAACTCTTTTTCACGCCATCCAATGGCGTTTTCAAGAGCAGATAGTAAAACTACACTAGTTTTTTGCATTAGGCGTTCATAATCAAGCTTAACCCAATGGGAAAACGTTAATAATTAAAGTGCGGAAGAAATATACATGTCATCAAAAGAAACGTTGTACTTTTCTCCTTTCGCTAAAATAACTGCGCAGGAGAGCGTTAAAAATGATATTTTTTTCCATTCAGTTGTGACATTTAAATAAAGTAGTTATGTAAGCCTGAGTTTCATTAAGAAGAATTTACGAAAGAACATTTAAGAATATGTGAATATATTTCGTTATATTTTCAGCTCTACACAGAAAAAATTCTAATGTTGCTGCAACAAAAAAATCACTGTTAAGGCATTTCTTTAAATATTTTATGTTGTAGTAACATTAATAATGTTGTGACAACGTTACCTAATGTTACCCATTTTAAAAGTCTTATATTCATGAAATGCAAACATACTATTGAATTGTTAATGTTAACAAATCCTCTAAGTAATGTTTCCGCAACCAAAAGTTGTATTACGCTAAAATTAACAGGAAGAACAAAATATGTCGTGTTACTGCAACATTAAATAAATGTCCAGCCTACACAAGGGGGCTTATTCTACGTTATTCGTTCATTTTTCGTATTCGTTAAGTTTCGAAAGCTCTCGAAACGAATAAAATCTTCCATAAAGGCAATTTCGCATTAATTCATATTCGGCTATGTTCAGGTTTTCGTTAGCGAATGCAAGATGGCCACACTACGCACATGAACTATAAATGAATTACGAGAGTTTGTCTATCAATTATGAATACTTGTGCTTGCTAACATTAATAAACGAAAGCAGTAAACCATTTAAAATATTTTATTTTCGTTTGGTGTGTCTTAAATGTTAGCATGAAATAAATAATTTTTTTTTGGAAAAAGGTATATTTCGTTCGTTAAGTGTGTCAAATTTGCTGTTGACATCGTACTATTTTACACATAAATATGCTGTAACTTCGTATATACTGTGTTTAAATGGACTCGCATGTACGCCGATAAGAGAGAGCAGACAGAACTTTGACTGTCACATNTTTCGTATATACTGTGTTTAAATGGACTCGCATGTACGCCGATAAGAGAGAGCAGACAGAACTTTGACTGTCACATGTACGAAGATATTTTTGCTTGACCATTTTGCTTTTTGGTTGCAAGCTATTTGCGAACACGCTTTTTCGTTTGTTATTTTTAATACAAATATTATAAAATAAACGATGGACAATAAACTAGACGCTGTCGTGTTTCTAGTCGATTGTATTAATCCCAATAGTGTATGTATTTTTCTTAATTATTTTCAAGAGAGAGGAATTTTGTTGTATATCCCCAAGAATGATTTATACTTTAGCGCTATTTATCGGTTAATTTACAAACTACATTGTTCTAAGTGAATTTTTAACAATAAGTGTTTATGTTCTCGTATTTCATTATAAGCAAATGTAATTAATAAATACCCACACAATAGTCAGCCTACACTACTGCACACATGGTTCACGAAATAAAACAGAAAGGTTAATCGGTGCTTTTAAGATTTCATTTTCTGAAATATGATTTTATGTTTTTGTACTGCATGAAGGCACATTACTTCGTGATTCTCTTCTTCCGCAGTCACAAATAACAACCTTTACCTCACACCCGCCAAGTTTTCATAATAAATAAAACTCCGTAACGAAAGCCCGAAGTGCTTCGTTATCGTTTCGAGATTCATATCGAACATAGTGACGTCAAACGAACACTAGAATGCGCTTAGAATACCACCTTTTGTAAGGAAACGAAATTTCTAGTAATGACGAATATCTTTGTCGACAGGAAACGAAACTAATAACTTAGAATAAGCCCCAAAGTAACACTGACTTGGCGTTGTAAAAATGGCGGATAGTAGTGAACAGCGATAACCTCTTNCTTAGAATAAGCCCCAAAGTAACACTGACTTGGCGTTGTAAAAATGGCGGATAGTAGTGAACAGCGATAACCTCTTTAAGTGAAGCCACTGTATTTAAATTTTAAAGAAGAGTATGCGAACTAAATGTAATTTATATCAGCTCTCAAGACTTGCAAAGTAGTTTACGTGTACCAAATACGCATATATTTTATAGCATAGAGTATTTTCACATGCGCAGTTTGTGGTTATTTTGATGTGGCCGCAACCAAATGTCTTATTACATCAAAAATAGCAGGAAGAACCAAATATGTTTGTTACTGCAACTGTCGTTGTTAAATGGCGGATGGAAGTGAACACCGATAACCTCGTAAAATTAAACCTCTGTATTTAAATTTTAAAGCATAGTTTGAAAATTAAACGTAGCTTAGACCAGCTCTGAAGCCTTGCAAAGCAGTTTACGTGTGCCAATTATGTATATATTTAGGCTATAGAACATAAAGCATTTCCACGTAACGAAAGAAAACTGCCGTTTGTAATAATGTTGTAATAATTAAATGATTGCAATACGTAACTTAGTAGTACATGTTATTATAGAGTAGTTCGTGGGACTTCGGGTTCCATGGTGAGGAAAATGATAAGCACTCACGACGCGAGTTCCAGCCCCCTATCCTTTTATTTATTTTTTGTTGGGAATANGAAAATGATAAGCACTCACGACGCGAGTTCCAGCCCCCTATCCTTTTATTTATTTTTTGTTGGGAATATTTATTTTTGTGACAAAATAATAGCATTTAATTTATTTAACGCTGGAATGTTTCTTAAAAGTATAAAAAAATACCAGAAAATTTTTAACACAACTATTAACATCAGTTCAACACAAAATTTGTTTTGCCGCAAAATAAACACAACCTTAAAGTTAACAGTACCTACAGAAAGGATATAATGTTGTTAACGTTATTATTTTAATGTTACATTAAATCCAATGTGCAGTTGATGTCTGCATATTTGTACATAAGGTTGTAGAGTCTAACCTGAAGGTCATTGAACTCGCAATTTTTTTCGGTCTCTACTTACGTAACTGGGTACTTTTCAACTAGCTGCACATCATTTAAAAAATTTCATATTTTTGTAGTTCAAAAATAAATTAAATAAAGTTGAAACCATATGAAGAGTACACTGGACCCATGTAAAATTATCTCGATTTTTATGTTCACTTTTAATAATGTAATTCGTATGTGAACATCGAGTCTGGGAACTGCACTGCTAGTGTAACTGGGAGCCTGCATGCACGTCTGGTCGGCAACGTGCAGTTAAAGGTGTTTTTATTTTCATAGGTTGTTATTCACTTTACCGTGAACAACCTATATTTGTTTACGCTCTGGTAAGATTACTTCTACTAAGGTTAGTAACAAAACGAGGTTTATGTGGGGCAGTTTGGCATAGGGAAATGTTCCGCCGCAAAGTGCGCTGGTGCTCCAAAGAGGTCGTTTCAAAGCTGGCTGTAAATTGATAAATTCTATATATTTTTGTGTAAAAGTTGGTGTTTGGCTATCATTGTTATGTATATTTGCCCTAGCCTAAATTTTAACCATTAACTTTATATCGTAACTCTTTTTCACGCCATCCAATGGCGTTTTCAAGAGCAGATAGTAAAACTACAGTAGTGTTTTGCATTAGGCGTTCATAATCAAGCTTAACCCAATGGGAAAACGTTAATAATTAAAGTGCGGAAGAAATATACATGTCATCAAAAGAAATGTTGTAATTTTCTCCTTTCGCTAAAATAACTGCGCAGGAGAGCGTTAAAAATGATATTTTTTTCCATTCAGTTGTGACATTTAAATAAAGTAGTTATGTAAGCCTGAGTTTCATTAAGAAGAATTTACGAAAGAACATTTAAGAATATGTGAATATATTTCGTTATATTTTCAGCTCTACACAGAAAAAATTCTAATGTTGCTGCAACAAAAAAATCACTGTTAAGGCATTTCTTTAAATATTTTATGTTGTAGTAACATTAATAATGTTGTGACAACGTTACCTAATGTTACCCATTTTAAAAGTCTTATATTCATGAAATGCAAACATACTATTGAATTGTTAATGTTAACAAATCCTCTAAGTAATGTTTCCGCAACCAAAAGTTGTATTACGCTAAAATTAACAGGAAGAACAAAATATGTCGTGTTACTGCAACATTAAATAAATGTCCAGCCTACACAAGGGGGCTTATTCTACGTTATTCGTTCATTTTTCGTATTCGTTAAGTTTCGAAAGCTCTCGAAACGAATAAAATCTTCCATAAAGGCAATTTCGCATTAATTCATATTCGGCTATGTTCAGGTTTTCGTTAGCGAATGCAAGATGGCCACACTACGCACATGAACTATAAATGAATTACGAGAGTTTGTCTATCAATTATGAATACTTGTGCTTGCTAACATTAATAAACGAAAGCAGTAAACCATTTAAAATATTTTATTTTCGTTTGGTGTGTCTTAAATGTTAGCATGAAATAAATAATTTTTTTTTGGAAAAAGGTATATTTCGTTTGTTAAGTGTGTCAAATTTGCTGTTGACATCGTACTATTTTACACATAAATATGCTGTAATTTCGTATATACTGTGTTTAAATGGACTCGCATGTACGCCGATAAGAGAGAGCAGACAGAACTTTGACTGTCACAT
>NQII01014083.1:0-22672 GCA_002778355.1 Clitarchus hookeri | reverse complement strand
CCTTCCTTTCGTTGGGGTATCTTCAGCCGGCGCCGGCTCCTCCCTGTGTGGGCAGCGTCATCCCTTGCTGCGCTCTCTTGGCGAGGGTTGGAAGCAGGGTAGCTCTGTGATTACGTGTGGTATCTGATGCTAGGTGAGGGGCAAGCCCGCTTCGTAAAGGTGCTAGGGATGCATGATGGACAAGCGTATTTAGTGTTAATGGCAACGACGTGTAGCAATCGTCTTCATGGCATAGAAGTCCGGGTTTGATCTCCAGTGTGGCTGCCATGGCTTCCCACAAGCTGAGTTCAAGTCGTAGATTCATACAAGGTACATTGACAGCTACGTGTTGTGTGTACGAGTAATTAATTACACAGGATAAAATGGAAAACAAGTTACCACGAGAAAATATGTCAATCCTGAATGTGTCATACGGTGATGTACTAAGGAGAAACTAGACAAGGTACCAAAAAATAAACATGGCCTTCCTCAGGTTGTGTTCTAATTAGTTTGGGGTTTCGTTTTGTGTAACTTGTATTCAGGTAGTATTTTGTAAGGTTTAGTCGGAACACCATGATATTAAACTGTCTAGGACACCATGCTGCTATTATTTTGGTGTTGTCATGATTCCAACATTAGAAGTCCACAAAGTCTTAAAATAAACAAATTATTCCCGAAAGTTGTTAGAGGGTTGTTAAAAATTTTAATTAACAAAATAAAACCAATATAAAGTGAAATTGTTACTTAACAAAACATTGTGTCATGAGAAAATACCTATTCCAAAAATATTTCAGCAATTTGCTTTGTGAAATTATTATTGTGAGTATAATATACAATTGTTTGTTCCAATAACATCGCCTATATGTGTATTTAAACGTTTCAAACAGGCAAAACTAATATGGAGGAGATTTGGTAGTTTGTATTTATTTTTAATAAGTAAAAAATTGCTCAAAATTACGGTCTAGGTTTCCTCTGCTGGAGCTACGAATGCTGCTGAAAGGCAGCGTGACGACGTAGTCCACGTGTCACTGAAAATAATGTGAGAACTGTCAAGTGGGCAACAGCACATATCGCACGAACACGGGAAGTCGCATTTCACCTGTCAACCTCGTCAAAGCGAGTGTTTGTAAAGTAATGGCACCGCAACATCTTCTCTTCACCTAACCAATCACAACAACAGCCATCTCCCACTGCCATATCTTAATGGAATTCATGGGATGTGTGTTTGGAGAGGGGAGACAAGTTAAACAGAACATCATCTTTCTCTCATCCGCATGTCTTCACTGTTATGAAACTAAAATAAACAAGAACTGTAAATTTTTCCCTAGATCACGGACACTTGATTTTTCTTTGCCTTGCGCCAGAATCACAACCACTTTGTCTTGCAAAGTTAACCGTTTTCGTTTCTGAGACATATTGTCTCAACAATACACACACATAGCCCGTAAATACTGGCTGTTGTTCCCGCTGATCGCTGGACACGACTGAAGGGGGACGGTGAGGAGAGGAGATAAGCTGCCTGCCGTGGCATGCGCTCAAGGAGGGGTGTACAGTACAGCGCCGTGGCATGCGCTCAAGGAGGGGTGTACAGTACAGCGCCGTGGCATGTGCTCAAGGAGGGGTGTACAGTACAGCGCCGTGGCATGCGCTCAAGGAGGGGTGTACAGTACAGCGCCGTGGCATGCGCTCAAGGAGGGGTGTACAGTACAGCGCCGTGGCATGTGCTCAAGGAGGGGTGTACAGTACAGCGCCGTGGCATGCACTCAAGGTGGGGTGTATGGTACAGCGCCGTGGTTGCCAGTGACAGGTGTACAACCTCCTCAGCAGACATGGAACTCGCTGTTTTAGCACTCGTTCACGCAGTTTTCTTGTAGTTATTGCCCATTATTAAGCTTAAATGAATTGTCCGCAGCCGCTATTTAGAATGTCAGTTATAAGAACATTCCCCCCATAAGAGTCTATGGTCTTTCTGCCAGTGATTTGAAAAATGTCCATTTTTTAGAAGTGTCCGTTAGGGGAAGTTTCATTGTACACAATTCAGAAGATGTCTGTCTAATAAAATTAATTCACGATTAAAGCTGACTTAACACGAAAACTGCTATTTTAATGCAATTTTTGGGGTTTTGGGTGTTCAAATAAGTCTGGAACGATTTTGCGAGGTCATTCTCAGACACGGTGAGGCATTGGAAAATTTGGGTTCTACTGTACTAGCGATAATAAGTGTGTCTATTTTGAGTGACAAATAATCTTGATAAAATTTGTACGCTCGCCAAGCGCACTTAACCAGCTATGCGACCAGGCATGATTTTATGGTTGCATTTTTAAATGTAGATTTATATTCTGTGTGGGAATCATGCAGGTGATACATGCCAACTACCCCATCAAAATTAGTAATTAATGCCAACATTTTCACATAAAACAGATGTGTTTATTTATTCATAAATGAATCAATATTTTAAAAGTGAGGCGTTCTGTAAAAGTTATTTCTCAGAACTGCAGATATGAACACAGGAGTACCTCCAAAATGCTAGTATTACCTTCATTATACAACATATGTTTTGTAACCAATAAAAGAGCTTGAGCTCTATCTTGAGCTCGGGAACTTTCCATTAGGCTTGCTCGCGCTCTGCTCAAACTAAAAATCGCAGGCTCACAGACCTCTAATGTACAGTAAAACTGGAAGACTCTTTTCAAAGGGTCACTAAAAATTCAGTCTTATGAGCCAAGAAAACTTTTTTTAAAAAGTTAAATCACTCATGTGCTCGTTAACAAGGTGAAAAATTGCTCAGCTTACGGAGAAAGAAAACTCATCAAGGTGCCCGCCTTCCTGGAGCTATTTTCTGCATCTGACGCCTGGAAACAAGGCAGTGATAAGGGCCACAGTTGCACCAGCGTCACGTGCTGCATCACTGACTCGTGTAAGACAATGAACTGGCCCTGTGGTGCATGCAACTTTGGAACTTCAAGCAGTGATCCAACTACGTATTTTACTCGAGGAACGTATGTACATAGAAAAGTACAAGTATTGCATGTACGAGTGTACTTTAGGATTCAAAAGGATGAGGAGGGAATTTTCATTTTATGAAAGTGTTTCTAATACTGTATGTTTGTTGTTTTAAAAGTACTATTCTTACTAAATCTGAAGTGCAACTGATCAACAGTATCGCAGTACGTTACGCAACATCATTAAAAAAATTTGTATTTCAAATACTATGTGATGCAATTCAAGAGTCAGATCGGTGGGCACCTGGAAATTGTTTCACTGCAACAGAAATGCAACACAACATCTTTCTACAAGNCCATGTGGTGCAATTCAAGAGTCAGATCGATGGGCACCAGGAAATTGTTTCACTGCAACAGAAATGCAACACAGCATCTTTCTACAAGAAGTCCTTGCAATGCTAGCGTTGCTCTACATCTAGGTCATAACCATACTGGGAGCTGCGGAGGGTTACCGTGCCATCGGCGCGGACCCAGGGGGCGTGGAGGCGCGTGGTCTGGTCCGCGCCCGCGCTCAGCAGGAACTGGCCCCCTGGCTCCCAGGAGAGGTCCACCACAGACCCAAAGTGTCCGCCCACGACCACTCCGGGCACCCACGAGTCACCGTCCTGCAAACATGCAAACATCCACAGCCTCTAAATATCACCTCACGTGTGTGCGATACATCAGGATGCCCACAGGACTGTATAAATAAGAACTACAGTAGCGACGTTTCATTTACTGCTCTTTGAGTTGTAAGTAAATTGTGGAAAATGTGCAATCTTCAGCCATTATGGGCTAGTCATATTAAATAAGGTTTTTTNTTTGAGTTGTAAGTAAATTGTGGAAAATGTGCAATCTTCAGCCATTATGGGCTAGTCATATTAAATAAGGTTTTTTTGATGGCACTACTTAAGAAGTTGATACTATCATGGACTGTATTCTATCTTCACACTTTTATGAATCAAACCTATGAAAAATTATTCCATGTATGATGTGTGCGGTTGTTTCATGAATATGTTACGTATTACGAGTATTTTATGCTTCTGTTACCAAAAAAATTCTTCATTTTTGGTTAAATTGAACTTATACTTGAATTTTTACTATAAATTAAAATATTTTATTTATAATAAATGTGAATAAAAACAAAATAGAAATTGGGTGTGTTGGTAATCCCCAGTAAGAAATAGTTCTCTCGCANTAGAATTCTGCACATTCTACAATTCTCCTGGCAGTTGGTAAACAACAGTTGAATACTTTCTTTCTTTTCACACACATTTTTTTAATTGCGGAGAGGTGTAACAACTGGTGCGAGACCTCGTCTCCAATCAGAACGAATGCTAGAGCACCCCCATTTTCAGTTATGGGTTTGGAATGCGTAATATCAAGTTCACTATTTATAAATTTCCGATAAAGTGAACTATTAGAAAAAACGGACGAGTCTGAAGGTCTTCCATAAGTTCCAATGTCAACGTAAACAAATTTGTAGTTTGAGTTAGCAACAGCCAAGATAGTTAGAGAAGAGAAGTGTTTGTAGTTGAAAAACAATGATCCACTCTCTGTTGGTTTGATCATTTTAAGATGATTCCTATTGATAGCTCCTATACATTTGGGAAAGTGTGTTTGCTTTTGGAAGCCGTCTGCTGTTCTTTCAAAGGTATCTCGACTTGGTGTAGGAATCATCTTACTCTGAAGCTTCCAGATTGCTTGGCGGGATTCTCCAACATTTGTAGCTATTGCAACTCTACATATAATGCGTAAAATGTAGTTCCATTAACAGGCAGTCAGTCCCCAAGTACTTGGAATAAACATAATGTTTCAACACATACAAAGTTAATACAACCATTGTTAATATATCTGACGTGCCTGTAAAATATTGCAAACAAAATAATATGTTCAAGTGTGTATAATATGTAATAATAAAAAAATGGTTTTATGAAAAATTACATCAACATTTTTAGCATTCTGCTTTTTGCTGGTTATGCCTGATGTATTATTCACAGTATGAAAAAGTATTAGTATTGTTATTACTGGTAAAATATCAAAATGTAAGATAATATAACATGAACCAAGTTGCTTTACTAATCATATCCTATTTATTACATATTCAGACTATTCTGACAGTTATCAATGTTCAAAGCGGTCCCACTGCAATGGCAACATGTAGTTTGCATCAATCCGTCAAATGTAATACATATCAACACTTGCAACTAATGTGTGTCACACATTAAAAAAAATTATTTATGTTCTTCTTCTAACATATCAACTTATACAGTATAAAACGTTGGATATGTTATCGACTTCACTGCAGCTAACTCCTTAAAGCCAAGATAATTCGTTCTCAGTCTTATGTTGCAGCTACCACCTATTTGCCACTTCTTTTCTTTAATATCTGACAACAGAAAATCATATTTCCCTACTGAAAGAAAAACCATTAATTTGTTAGAGACTTAATAGTACAGAGTTTAGTATTTTTATTATAGATTGCAAAACTCAATGCAGAATAATGCAATTATGCTTTGTCAGCACTGAGCCCTTCTCAGAGGCCAACAAGGACTTGGTTCTTGAACTGACCTTTTGCCATAGACTATTACAATAGAACGTAAATTGGCAAACATCAAGTGGATTTCGGTTTATGTTGGTGCTAGCTGACAGTCACCAGCATAATCGTTCACATGCAGAATAGTCTCAATATAACATATGCAGACTATACTCTGCCAGTATCACAGCACGACAAAACTGTAATAATTATATTTAATTCTTTTGCTACCGGACTCCAAAAGAAATGGAAAAGTTGAAGGAACTGCTACAACCGGGACCTTAAGGTTACCCAGAAAGGAGAGACAGCAAAAGCTGCATCCGCAAGGGAAAAAAATACATATTTTGATTAATTTTCTTTTCTGGAACCTCTTGCACAGCAGATGACAGTCCGTATCCAGGACAAAAAAGACCAAGATGAAAATTATCCAACAGATACAGCGGAAAAAACAGATGAAGGTATGGCNGATGAAAATGATCCAACAGATACAGCAGAAAAAACAGATGAAGGTATGGTTCCTCCAAAGAAGTTAAGAAAGATTAAGAAAGTGAAGATGAATATTAAGTGATTATAGAGTTCTCCAGGGGAGAATCCTTCAGAAACAAACATCTGAACCAGACGATGATACCTTATTTTGCCTGTCTATGGTAAATTACATGAAAAATATTTCTGAAGACATGAAAACTGATGCAAAGGGCAAAATACTACAAGTATTAAAGAAATACATGACACTTAGCGGGTGCAAATAAATTTTAGTGAAGTTCTTAAAAGATTAGATAGTAGGTAGGCGTTGATGACTCGTTGACAATTAGAATAAAATACACCAGTGACTTACCCGGGATTTGAATTCAGAAACACTCGTAAAATTATGCTAGCTTTCAATTAACTGCATCGTGGAGGTAGAATTCGCAGCATCAACTTCAGATTTAATAACTTTAATGTTTTGAATGATAGGTTTCACTAACCTGAAGTATTTACATGGCCATAATTTAAAAAATAAGTGTTTGCGCAACTAAAAACATATAAGTTTACATGGCTTGCCATAATGCTACTTGTGTGAAAAATTTGGTGGAAATTGGTTGATTGGCACCCGAGATAAGGCATAAAAACCTTATATTGTTAATGGGCGCTATCTTACAAAATTGCCTAACAATTTTACAAACCACGCATCTAATAGATACTGTCAGCAAAAAAAATAGGTTGAATTTGGTTAAATTGTTAAATAGATACAAACATTTCAAAATATTTATATGGCAGCCATTTTGAAAATCAGTGTCAGATCCCATTCAAATCATGTAACTTTACACGACCTTCTGTAGATCCGCAAAATTTTGTGTAAATTTTGGGGAAATCATAACAATTTTCTTGTTGGGCGGGAAATAATTTTTTACGAATATTTTCGGGAAAATTTATGTTCATGTCTGTATGTGTTGTTCTAACTAAAATACAAGTTGGGTTTCGTGCCAGAAGCTTTGTATAGACTCTACGTAAGCAATTATGTTTTGACGAATCAAATATTGTCGAGAAAGTTGCGATACTTCCGCTTATTCACCGAATTCAAAGAATGTTACATAAGCTAAAAAAATTGTTGTACGTCATATGTTATGTAACGTTAACACTACGTATTTGTTGCGAAAATTATCTAAATTTGGTAGCAAACTTGCACTATTAGGAAGTTACGGCAAACCGTGCCTACTGAATTTGTCTTATATGTGAGCGACATCTAAAAGTTGCAAAGATCGATTGCTGGTTCATATGAGAGAGTTTCGCTATACTTAACCTAAACATTCACGTAAAAATAAGCTAGTACTAGATGAATGTTTAACTATTTGACTGAGACATGATATTTTTTAATATGGGTTTGGTCCAAACAATTTGTAACACGCCAGCAAATTCTCTTTGTTTTTAATTGTGTGTTGTGTTCACTCATCGCCGGGACGTTGACAAACTCCAAACGTAACAAATTTACTATGTGAAAAATATAATTTATTTACTTAGCTACTTTTCATTTCGTTATCGATAGAGGAATTAGCACACAGATTCTGTATGTTGCATTCATAACCTGCCCGATGCTACTTGGCTGTGATTGGAGTTGTACTGCGTGATTCGAAGCATGTGTGTTCACAGACGTTAAAACTTCCACTGAATGTTAATTTGAGTAAAATTTGTATCAATGTAGAAACATTTCACTACCAAAAATGCTATTCTTGCAAACGTTTCAATAATGTCATGTGTTGGTGGACATTCATCATGGCAAGTGAGGTTAGGAAATATTTTCAAATAAACTATGTGGACATCTCTAACTGAAAATATTGATGACATGACGAAAGTAAATAGTACATATATACAACAGATGAAAAATTTTTTTGTTGAATGTAATTACACACAAAATATTTGCGCTGCATTTGTATAAACACTACCGACTTTACTCGTCTTCTGTCCTTTGTGGTTCTTGACAACTAGCAAATACGGCATTTGTAACTATTGAGCGAGGGTGGTGATCGTATTTGACTGCTTACTTTGCAAAATCTGTTTAGAATGCCAAAAATAGTTACGGTTTTATATCATGTCTAGGAGTTTGAAAGTGAAGGGTATTTGCGTTTTATAAACTGACCAAAGTGCAAATAGCGTAAAACTCAAATGCTAGTGAATGTTTGTGGGCAGTTTTAAATGTCTCCACAAACTACAAGATTGATTGCAAAAAATTTACTGAGATGTTGCAATGTGTGTTACATGACAAGAGCGCTATCGTAAGGTTGTCCTTACATCCTTATTGTAAAATATTTTTTGGGAAAATGGTGAAATTTTAATTACGTAGTCAGCTAATTTAATTTAGGTACTGTAAAAGTAGGGCCGTAGTCATAGTCATCCCGGTGAAAAGTACACTACCATTTACTTTATCACACAACACCATTCACCGTTCACTACAAACATGACATAGTGTTTAAAGAAATTGATTGTTCTATGAATATGGAGAGGTTACTTTTTTATATTATATATACAATGGGTACTGTACATGCATTTTGTAAGAAGTCTTCCTAACAATGTGTTGGAGTGCCTCATGTTTACGCTACACTGCACAAGCTACTTAAGACAACTGCCGCCTATGCTTCACTAACTACGACAAAGTTGTTCTATCTGCGTAGCAAGAAGGTGGGTAACACATGGTGTATTTCCAATCGTTGGGCTTACCATAAACACTTACATTTTAAATGAGCTAAACTAAGAAACAACATACAAGTTAACACATTGTACACTGGCATCCCTAACCTCAGTATCAACAAATGTGACCATATACTGAAAAATTTGTTGCATGGTGGTTTCAGTGTTATTGAGTAATGTATATCATGTAATGTTATTTTCTGTTTTTATACACAGGTTGTTTATCCAAGACATGGCAGGATGACACCACATACACCTGCAAGCGTCGACACCTTGACCAGGGGAAGAGGTTCATTGTCCTTGACACAGGCTCGGAGCAAGGATTTGTAAAGGATGCTGGTATTGTCTTCGCTCCGGGTAGTAACTTAGGCGACTACCATGGAACAATGAACGGGGAAATGTTTGAGAAATGGCTGCAGGACCAGCTGCTTCCTCGCCTTCAAGAACCGTCTGTAATTGTTCTCGACAATGCCTCCTACCACAGCGTGCAGGTGACTTTTATTCCAGTTGTACGCCTCTTTGTACATGTACATCATAACATTTTCAGTTATGCACAATTTTTCATTCTTTATTTAAGTACTGCATGTATGTCATAAACGAAATTTTCTGAAACACTATAAGATTTTTTTTTTTTGTTTTTTGTTAAAAAGTTTGTTGCCATGTTAAGCACTATTATTTTCATTATCAAATTCCATCATATTCAGTCTGAGAAGTTGCCAACATCGAAATGGACTAAGGTGCAGCTCACATCGTGGTCTAAACAGATGGACATTCAGCACTGCCGGACAGCAATGCGTCCAGACTCATACGAGTCGGCCAAACAGCACAAACCAGCCACACAGTATGTGTAACTTTGCAGTAGAGAGACCTCTATCCTCAATGGAGTTACATTCCTCCACTGCCTACTCTTTTTAATCTCTTTACGTGTCAAGTTTAATACTGGTCACATAACTTCAGCTGCGTACAATATCATTGCGTAGAATTTCTATGTGTTATTTGTAGATCCGAAACATGCAGTCCACAGATAGAAAAGACAAGTACAGACTTGAGTTTTCAAGTTGGCGGTTGGATTGGCGGGGGACATTAACTGCATATCTGTTACTTTTTCTAGACACGGAGTTGATATTCTGATTGGAGAAGCTGGGCATCAGGCTGCCTCCATACCACTGCCGCTACAACGCCATTGAGTCAGTGTGGAATAACTGTATGAGGTACTTCTATAGTAAGACAGGAAAGGGGAAGAAATTTGATGATGAGACCGTGTAATCTGTATGGCAGGAAGCCCTCTCGTAAGTCACCGCAGAAAAGTAAGCCACGCTTACATAATTGCTGTTGGTATTGTATTTTTTAAAAATTAAAAGTGGTTTTTTAGTATTTGCCAGAAAAAAACAGATGCTACATTTTTACTGACCTAGTTTTTAGGTACATATTTAACATATTTAACATAACTAGATGGCAGTATGCAATGTTTATAACAGGTTCAAGTTAACTTTTTCGGTTATCATCGCAGGGCTAGTTTTAACTTATAACTTGTAATCTTACATATTTTGTTATATAAAATACATTCTGCTTTGCATAAGTGAATACAATTATGCCACTTCCAAAAACTGCACATATTTAATTTGACATGGAAATAATGCATGACGTGAAATCTCATAAAGAAACAATCATAGAATGTGTGCACAACTGTGTTCACTTCATCAACTGAGTTATGTAGAAGGCACAGAAAAGCAGGAATGTGTACCAACGGAGACTTTTAGTTCAGCTCGTGTTCCTTGCAATGCCTCGTGCAGTCTATACTGTGTGGGATGTGCAATAATTAGGAAAATGTCCAAATGGGTTATATTGCACATCTCATAACACTGTATAAATAGTTTTATAGATCACAATCAACTATTGCTCGAAATGCCTATTCTTGCTTAAAATTACGGTCAATGCTTTTATCTATTTTGACGAGGTGATTTTACTGCTTTTCCTATTTCTCAACTCAATTACAGTGGATTTNATACTGTGTGGGATGTGCAATAATTAGGAAAATGTCCAAATGGGTTATATTGCACATCTCATAACACTGTATAAATAGTTTTATAGATCACAATCAACTATTGCTCGAAATGCCTATTCTTGCTTAAAATTACGGTCAATGCTTTTATCTATTTTGACAAGGTGATTTTACTGCTTTTCCTATTTCTCAACTCAATTACAGTGGATTTTTGAATATACGTTTTTCACTGGACCAACAGAGATACTAAGCATGCTGGAAAACAGTGAATGTGGACTTTGATTTTAGACCTGAGAAATAGCATTCATATTTCATAACTTCGAAATTTATATTTGTTTGAATAAGCAGTTGGAAAATGTCATTAACAACAAATTATTAAATTTAATTGACGGTTAAACATTAGCTCAAATATTCTCACAAATAAAAAACTTTAGTTCTTGAAATAGAGCAAAATTTAATTAATATTGATTTTAACATTTTTGTCCATGCTCAAGTTATTGGATACAATTGCCACAACTTATTTATTTGCTAGGATTTGTGCCAACCCTTACATGTCGAGCCGTTTGGAAACCCTTACGACACTAACCAAACCCACGACGGATAGGTTCCTATAATAATCACGCCGTTAAAATACTACATCCATAACCTTACACCAAATTCGGTTTACAATAAGATCACAGATTGTTCGATACAGTGTTACAGATTGTGTCAAATACAATAGTTTCTAGTGTATTTGATTGTGTGATTTTTCCTCATTGTTGCCAACGTACGAGTGCAGAATAAGAATACAAAATTCTTTCTCAGTGTCACCAACCTACGAAAGCAGTAAGCATGCAAGAATAATCGTAGTCAATATAAAACAAAATAATGCTGCGTGATGTAAACAATACTATCGATAAGGTTGTAGGTACATAGGTTGCTAGGCTACCAAAAATATATATAAGGACAGGAATTCAAGTACAATCACAGTGTAGTACTTGTCAACAGGCACATACACAACGTATCAACCGCGGCAGGCCGCAAGGTCAATCTGAACGTTAGCATCTGGAAAGCCTTATCAGCATAGCCATTGGGTTTACTCAGGGTACTCATAGTTTCGCACTCCACAACTGCTCCATCTCATCTTACTTCACCCTCGCCAACACTGAGAATGATAGCTGTCATTCAGTACTGAAAATTCATTATATAACATTTTCTACCAAACTTCTCTTGGAAAATTACAAGAGTATGGCATCCAGAGTTAAAACTGTTTTTTGTTTCATTGGACATGATTTGTTTGCTTTTTGTGTAAGAGGTGTTGATTTTTGATGGCTAGTAGATGNCCATCTCATCTTACTTCACCCTCGCCAACACTGAGAATGATAGCTGTCATTCAGTACTGAAAATTCATTATATAACTTTTTCTACCAAACTTCTCTTGGAAAATTAGAAGAGTATTGCATCCAGAGTTAAAGCTGTTTTTTGTTTCATTGGACATGATTTGTTTGCTTTTTGTGTATCTCCACAACTAAAAACTACCGATCATCTACTAGATTGGGCAGCAAAGTTGTTTACTGACATTTTAACGTGCAGTTATTTTAATAAAAGCATAAAATAATAAAGGATAAATAACATGTTATTATCACAGAAGCACAAATATACCACAGCACTTAAAAAACATAAGTACACACTCATTACAAGTAGCCTGTTCAACCTTGGAGGTATTGTGACAAACGAGACTTATGTCTACAAAGTAGGCATCTAATTCTTCCAGACATGAATGAGCTAGTGTTATTTTTATGACTAAATATTCTCTTCATATTTTGACAGTGTTAAATTAGCCAAGGCCTGTATTATTTTCAAATATTTTAGTGAAATTTAAAATAAATTCAATACATGTTGTTTATGTAAAGTTAGCAATTTCAAAATCAAGTAGTTATTCCATGCTGAAAAAGTTAAAGTAATGTAACATGATGCAATATTTTACTGTATTGTTAGGTTCGGTTCAAGTTATTTTATGTGAATTAAATCACATTTCACTTGGGTTGGTGTTGGTTTGAAGAGAATATGTTGCACTATATCCTCTGTTATATTTCCCCATTTTCAAACTGCGTGTATGAGGTGCCTACATGTACACTTAAAATGGAGTATATCGTGGTATTTACGTTCCTTTCTACCAAGAAGTTAATTGCTGGTGACAGAACCAGAAGTCTCACAGTTGCATATTCGACAGAATGTTTGCCACTTGCAGTGATTCTGAAGGATATTTGTGGTATTTTCCTGTTGTGCTTCAAATGCAAAGTAACTACAGGTGAGTGAAGATTCATTACATATCAACTTCACTGTGTGAGCATGCTGGAGGTTCCAAAATACAGTAAAACTCTGTGTATTACTAATATACAATTTTAACCTTTAAGAAGCTTTCCTGTTTAGTAAAAAAAAAATTAGCAGTATTTTTTTTTTAACTTCTTAAGAGGGGTTTACTATGTATGATCTTTGAGTTATAGCAGTAAGCACCCAGTGAAAAACGGTTTTTATAAAGTTCATATTACTAAGAGAATGGGCGAAATCGAAAACACGCTGAAAGAGTAATGTTTAAGTTTAGCCTGCATGCACATTTTTTTTGGTAGTTGATAAATTTATAAATAGTGATTTATATTTTTGACATATAACATAACATTACTGATTATTAATTTTAATACATTTTTTTGTAGTTACTAAATTTTAAATTAATTATTCATTTTTTTTGCCCTTTAACATAACCATTTACTGTTTAATGATTTATGTACTCATTACTATTACTACAACCACAGGTACCTAAGTATTTCTGAGTAGCAAGTTTGCCTAAAACGTCCCACGAACAGTACATTGACAAGGGAATCGCCTGATAATGGCAGCATGAATATAAACAACATTGTTGCCATGTGACCGATCAGCTGATGGCGGAAGGATACGTAGTCAGATGTAAACAGTGGCNGAATATAAACAACATTGTTGCCATGTGACCGATCAGCTGATGGCGGAAGGATACGTAGTCAGATGTAAACAGTGGCGCTACTTTCGCAGACCTGTCAGAATTAGGCCAACTTCCATGGTGCAGAGTATAACTACAGTAGTGAATGCGTACACCCAACCTAAAATTATGATACTCTATATTTATATACTGAATTTATTTTCAAAACAATCATAACCTAGCTGCTTGTCATATCATGAGGGCCTGTACTTTTTATAAAAATCTATTTATCCTATTCAAAAAAAAAATTGCCATTTTTTTTGACAATTTTTGTTAACATGACCATTAGCACCACACGATGCCATAAATTAATAACAAACCACACACTTCATAACAAAACATTTTTTTTAATATCTCACTTTAGGCACTATGTTCTACTTAAAAATCAATGAAACAATTCCAAAATAAATAACAATTTCACCTGTAATANAACAATTCCAAAATAAATAACAATTTCACCTGTAATAAAAAAATTGGACATAAGATTTCAAAATAAAATAGAACTACTTTGACTTTCAGTGTTTACTTATGAGAGAACAAATATTTCTTCAAAGTTTTTCTCTGTCCTCGTCACTCCAGGTTTCAAACCTTCACCAAAAGGGTTTTTTATCATGTTGTTTGAAATTTTGTAGCAATGTTTTGGATCAATTAATTCAGAAAATCCAAAAACTTGACACGTGATGGCCAGGGTGCTTGGCACATCACCTAGTCTACGGGGGTTTTTAGCAGGTTTGGGCAGAGAACCCTGGAAGTTATTACTGGCTGGCTCTACGCAGGTTTTCTCCTGCCTTTAAGGAGCAGGTATACAGGGTCGGGCGGCGGCAAGCTATGAAAGCATCAGAGGCGGTCAGTACCGTAGCTAATGCTGGATTACCACCTGCAGGCTGGCGCTGGGGATGTCTGGTAGCTGGCTGCTGTTGGCGGTGCTCCGGGCCCCGTCCTGAGGCGGCTGGAGCTTGCTGGTCTCCGGGTGACGTCGACTGACGTACGGCGTCGGCAATGCCCAGTCCCGTGGGCAGTCCGAGTCAAACGCGGACGATGACTGGGCGTGGAGTCATGCTGGTCTTCTGGGGTGGCTCAAACAGATGTCTAGGGGCGACTGAGAAGTGAGGCTCCTGCAGTCGGCAGGCGACTTGCACTTCCAGAGCGGAGGAATAGCTTAAGGCCGATTGGGATGGGCAACTTGGCAAACGGTTGGCTGTAGGAGCCGTAGCTGCCTTCCTATCGGCCCGTTTAATCCCTTTTCACAGTGTAAGGGGCATGGGGTACGTTCTACTGGTCGTCACAGCAAACAAGGGGCAAGAGAGAGAATTCCCTAGCCCTCAGTTCTGGAGGTCCAGTTACTTCCTCGTGTAGTGTCCCTAGTAGGGGGCTCTACCATACATGTGCGTCAAGTGCTACAGTATGGGTGGCTGGCGAATTGTGTGGTGTTTTGTGACGTACGCGCTGCCCAGTTAAGAGAGACCTTGGGGGCGGCGTTTACAAGGTAATATAGAGAGAGGTACATATCACCCTTGGAATCAGAACGCAGTGCGTAGACTTTAACGTATTTATTCTTAGTGGAATAAACATGGTGACCTGTACTAACTCCTATGCATTTGTGGTTACCAAGCAACCGGTGTAAGTTACATTAACAAACAGGTGAAGGGGACCTGTTAGGCAAAAAGAAAGTCTAGAGCAACTAATAAAGAAGTCGTGAGAATGACTCTCATCCTACTGTGTTCTGGTGGAGTTCTGAAGGGACTACACACACTCCCACGTGGAGTGTGTGTATCGGGGGTTGAAGCAAGCATCGCTGGTAGTAGATCTTGAAATGAAGTCAGGCAGAGATCCGTAGCACGGCAGTGGTAGGGCGAGGTGCTGAGTTATCAAGGCAGAGGTAGACAATGTGATGACAACTGGCGTTCTGGGGGCTTGTCCGGCCTTAAATACTGTTAACAGCCTCCCTTCTGCTTTCTTTGGTGGTTCGGACATCTTCATCCGGCTGGCTCTTCCTTCGTGGGCGGCGTCATCCTTTGCACCGCCCTCTTGGCGAGGGATGGAAGCAGGGTAGTTCTGTGGTTGCGGGTGGTATCTGATGCTCGCTTATGTGTACGCTGGCTTCGTTTGGCTGGCTAGGTAGGGGTGCACGATTGACGTGCATATACAGTAGAACTAGCAATGTGATTGTATCAGTCGTCTTCTGGGTGCATCTGTCTCTGGTTCATTCCTCGGGCAGTTACCATGACATCGCACGGGCCGAGTTGAAGTCGTAGAAACAAAAAAGATATCGCCAGCTACACGTCATGCGTCAAACTTCTAGGGTTTAATGCATTTTAAAGCTCCATCTAACACTTTGAACATACAGGCCAATAACCATAATGCGACCAAGCATATGATATGAGGCATTCGGCATCTATTTCTCTTTTTTTCTGGTGATGGTAATGGCAGTGGTGGTTATAGCAGTACTAAGACTCACCTCTACACATTGCCTTGCGGCTATAAGAAATAAGAACCTTGGCCTTACTTGCCTGCATGATATTTGTATCAATTATTGGACACATTGGTACGAAAATGTCACCATTACTGGAACTGACAAAATTGTATGTACTAGCTCGCCATTATTTCTGAACATTTAAAAAAGAGGCCAAAGATAAAAATCCCACCAAAATACATTTTCAGATAATTAGTGGAAACAAAATTTTTTTCCACTCAAGCCAAACTGGAAATGCTGGGATCATCTAATACGTATCTGGAGATGATCACATATTTTATGTTATCCTGTATTTGGATAAATTACGATGTGTCGCACAAGAGGAAAAAGAAGCAAGTATGGGGGCTGCTGTGACTGAGCGGTTAGCATGCTCACCTCCACCAAGGCGAACCGGTTTAAATCCCCAGATGGGTCACTCCTGGATTTTTGCATATGGGAATCGAGCTGCGACAGAACTTTTGCAAGTGTCCTTGGCAGACAGTATACAGGGTTCTTACAAACACTACAGATGTTGTAAATTCAAGGATTTTCAAGGACTTTCCAAGTACAAAAATGTGTACAATTTCAAGGACTAAATTATTTAAATTAACAACTGCTTAGTAACGATAATTATCGATACATCTTAAGAAATTTCACAACAAGAATATACACACAAAACACACTTCAGGAAAAATATAGAAAAAATTTGAAAATTGCACTGAATTGAATTGAGAAATTTGGGCAGCTCTTGACAACAAGGTCTTGAGAGCTGATGAGGGTGAGAGGTGAGAATGGAGCAGCACCGGAATGTAAGGGCGGGGGAAACCAAAAATCCAGGGAAAACCCGCCGACCAGCAGCAGCATCATTCGGCACGACTCCGACTTACGAAAATCCAGGAGTGACCTGGCCGAGGATTGAACCCAGTTCGCCTTGGTGGGAGGCGAGTAGTACCTGCTCAGCCACCGCATTCCCTGAAATTTGAAAACAATTTCAAATTTATATCCCTAATTCAGTAGTTAATGCAATCAGGTTTTCAGTATTAGCTTAGAATTTGCAGTATAAAAAGAAGGGTTCATCCTAATATGGCAGTTTTCAAGCCATTCTGACTCTGACCATTTCACAGTGGCGAAGTGGCTATTCAAAGTGTTTAACCAGCCTTGGTTTACACAGAAAACGGACATAAAATTACTTTTCCACTCTTTAGACGAGCTGAATAACACTGCACACTTTGGCGGATACTGTACATGCAATCTTACAATACAACTAACAGAACCCTGATGAAAATAAAATGTCTTCACTTCTAGTCTCATTCATAATTTCATGTTGTGTATTCATTATAACCTTAAAATTCAAGAAATTTTCAAGGACTTGAAAATAAATGCCTAAAATTCAAGGACTTTTCAAGGACTTAATTTAAGAACTTTTGAAGGCCTTGAAGCTAAACGCTTAAAATTGAATGACATCTAAGGACCGGAAGAACCCTGAGTGGAGGTGCGAGTAGCAGGTTGGCGGGACCAGGGGTGGATCTACGTGTGAATGCCTCAGTGACCGCGTGGGAGGACACAGAAGGAACATAACTGCACCAGCCTTGCTGCTTGTGTTTGGTCCATTGTTGTGTCAGCTGACGGTGTTGGCAGTGATTGATCTCGATCCTCTGCAGTTTAGGCCCCTTCACACAGTTATCCTCACGGGTAAGTTGGTCGCACTGCTACGATGTACCAGCAATGTAGCTGTGACTCTTACCACATGCATAAGTTAGTGAGAATCTCATACATTAATAAAGATCTTCAAACCTCCTCTATTGTATTTTTAATGCATGTGACTACTAAATGGTTATACTCTTCTCTGTGAAGAGGTTTTTTGCAATGTTTATGCGAATTCCCTTCCTAGATACAGTGTTTGTTGTAAACTCATGAAGGCATCCAGTCACGGCCACGGCTGCCTCTCTGATTGCATGCCCGCTCAGACTTCACTCTTCTATGGCTTCCAGACGCTTCTCTTTCACGGCTTACAGACAGGTGAGTTGGCGACAACATAAATTAAGGTTCCCTGCTGCTGGAAGCTGGCAGCGCACCACAACTGGAAAATGGATCTCCCGAAATGACTGTTTTACAAGTGCAAGCAACGTGTATACGTGACTCAGATCCGAGATTAATTAACTCCTGTACCTGCCTCTGACCTTCATTGTAAAACACTAATAGAAGGGTAAATCCGGTAATAAACGTGGCTGCGAGACTGAAAGACGAGAGGTCTTACCTCTGACTTGTGCCACATGTGCAACGAGCCCTGGTAGCCGTGGGCCATGACGCTGCGGCCGTCCGGGGACACCTTGCTGCCGTAGAAGCCGAGCGTGTTTCCTCCGACCTCGCCCAGCCGGGCCGACTCCAGCCACACCCCTGACTGGCCGTGCACTTGCCACACAATCATTGTCTTGTCCATCGAGGAAGACAACAGTTGCAAGGGCTGCCTCGCATCAACGCCATCTACTGCAGGCAGCCACAATCACCACATGACAGTACACAACATGATCCTATAAGTGTGTTAGATTTGGGAGGTGATTCCTTATGTAAAATGTGGTAGGAAAGATATGTACAGCTTATGACATACAGTAATTGCTAAGGTAGTTATGCACCACCAAAAATGGCACGATTACCAAACAGCAACAAAATACACAGGGGTTGTAGGGATTGTTTTCTTGGAAACAGAGAGGCTTAAACTGTAACAAGGAGCTTGTTTTTTACATTTAGGCATAGTGATTAATAATCTGTCTTGAAAATTCAGTAAATGCTCAGGGGTACAACATTTAATGTGACATGATAACTACAACCCCTAAGTATTCTGTTACTGATGGGATATCTTATCTGTACTTAAAGTTTCAGAGGTTGCTTAGCTTATTACAGTATACACTGTCCACATTTGTTTTCTTTCCTCTCTAGTAATTTCTAATATTTTTAATTAAGAGTTTAATTATTTTTTGCAATTTTTTGAAGGCATTTAACTCTCTTAATTCAGTCAACTCTCATTTTGAAGATCCCTGGAACAGCCTCTTGAAATAAAAATCCCTTTTTGGGGAACCACGAAAAAAAATTTCATTGAAAAGGTATTTCGAATAACCACTAATTCTAAGTAACAACCCTTATCCTGGGAACCATGAAAGGGCTTGAAATCAAGAGTTTACTGTGATCACTTTAGGTTGTAAGCTGTGTGTATATTTTCTAACACATTTTCCAAATGTTGTAACATATTTAAAGAAAACCTACTGTAGATCAATAAGCAATCACAAAGTTCAGCAAACATTCATGACTTTCTGAAAGTGTCAGTAGATAGGCAGGCATGCTGGGCTTGACTCTCACAGACAGCGAGGTCGTTAGATCCACAGCTAGTTCCCCACAGCAGTAGGAATGGGGAAGGAATATGCCATGGCCAGAATCATCCCAGTATTCGTATCGAGTGATTTCTGAATACCATGGAAAACCGGAATCAAGATGGCGAGACCAGGAATCAAACCTGGATCCTCTGCCAAACACAAGTCCACTGACTGGCCAGTGTGTCACCTCGCTCAGCTTTATAAAACTCTATATTATCTCCTACACTACAACTGCAATCAGCTAAGAGATTTAGAGGGCACTTAGCACCCAGGGGTGAAGCAAGATGGAGACAGAGCAGAAACATTACAAAATGCACAGGCAGGTAAAATGGAAGCAACCCGAGAAAATCCGTCAGCCAATGGCAACTTCCACCAAATTTCCTTCGTGTGAAGATCATATGTGACCTTGTAGACACATTGGTGATTGATTGCGGTATGAATGTTTTTGTTTTTGTTTCCTGATACTTATTCAGTCACTGCGCAATGGGTAAATATTAACACTGAAATCAATCAATACACGTAAATAATGGGTAGTTGGACCAGAATTACAAAGCTGTTGATGCGGGGAAAATAAGAGTTTAGAAAACAAATTACGTTGACATTTTAAACATTTTTTTAATGGGAAATTTCTCAAGACCATTCAAAATACACTAAACGTAGATAGGTACAAAACAATAGAAAAGAAATTGATGCATTGGATATTTACTGTAGATATGTTTACCAACAATACTGAAGCTACTTACAAGTCACATCCGTCGATAAAGGAAGACGGAAGACAGTGCTGCTTCAAGAACTTATCTTAAAACCTCGCAATGTAGCGCTTTGTGATCACCTTCAGCGTAACACACTAGACTGACGGTGTGAAGGAGATGAAAAAAAAAAGGGGGGGGAGAATTGAACAGGGCAGTCTGTTTCACTACACATATTATTACCGCCCAAAAATTACAAAGGATTGCAACTACAGGATGTCCTCTGAAGTTTCATTTTGAGATTCCCTAACTTTTCCTGACAGAATCTTACCATTTTCCTTTTCCTTCGCCTATTTTCAGAACCAAAACCTTCCAATACCATATTTTTCCACCACTGACAGAACAAACATGCTATCATTGAAGCAGAATTGAATTACTCTGCAACAGATCAAGCAACCATGGCCAACATTTCATTCATCTGATTGATATCTCTCGCAATACACGCTTTTGACTTCACATGAGTGTCCATTACAAACACACAAATACTTTATTTTGTACATATAGGCCCTATGTCACTTGGCAAAGATGTATTATTGACAGTTCACAAACATAAAAACTGAAATTATAAAATGCACATGCTCATAATTACATTACCCTATATTTACACAGCTCACAACATTTCAAGAGTAGCAATTATTTATATATTTCCCAGATCCAGGCGAACATTCCCTAACTTTTCCCTGTTTTCCCTGCAACATATTCTCTCTTTCTTCACAACGTTCCTCGATTCCACCGGTATGTCTGTTGTCGCGTGTGGATTCGCCGACCATGTTAACTCTTATAAACAGAGCAGATGCTTAGGAAAATCTTCAGTTTGCATGTAATCTTAACTGCTCGTACATATGTCCGAACTGTGTGCACAACCTTGAAGCTGCTGCATCGATAAGAAAGTGTTAGGAATGGAGGACGGAGAGAGAGTTTGTGTTTCTCACACAGTTTCCGGGGTTTACTTGAGTTCGTTATGCAGCGTAGTAACTTCCGTGGCCAGTACAGTAACTGCGCTGTAACAACAAGAACCTCAGTCCCACTGTGGCTGGGGTCACTGCAGGCGAGTGAAATGTGGGCCAGCTCTGGTATAACCCACTTATTACAAACACACGACTTGATCATGAAAACAATTTCTCAGTGTGTCAGTTCCTTTAAGGTCCTTTCACACCATCAACTTTTTCTTCAAATAACCTTCAACCCTTATTGAATTAGTACGTAGTTCATTGAAAGTTATATGACGTCTTATGAATGTCATAATCATCACTGCCATATTCTCATTTCATTTCTTGAAAGTGTTGTTTTTCTTCAAGATTTTCATTTTGTACAGGTTCTAAATTTTCTTTCAATCAAAAAATTCAATAGTCAATCACAGCTTTCCTGACAATATAAATGGAAGTAATTTCATAATAATAGAGTTGTGTGCATATATATTGAAGTTGTTACAAATTAGGGACGTATGAAGAAAATGTATCATGGGGAACCAATTATTGTCTGTCTCATTTAAGTTGGCGAGATTTTCACAGTCAGTGAGTGGCAACTTGAGTATACGAAACAAACAAAGTGCCATTTACAAAATCCTGTATCAGATGATGCATGAACAAATAAAAGTTAATATTACGTTCGCTATTCTGAGTGCACTGCCGATGCACATCAGACAAGCAGAAAATACGCGATAAAAAAGAGTTCCTAGTTTAATTAATACATTTTATTTTACGCAGTCACAAAACAGTGGTTTTTAGTGTGACAAACTAAACTTCATGATGAAGTAGTAATGTATAGGTGTTCAAAATGATATACACAATAAAACAATCCGTATCCAAATGAAACCCAACTACAAAACCTTTTTCACATCGTATCCCTACTCTCCATCAATGCTTTTCATATGTGCTTCATATTAATTCCAAAAGCAAACAGAAATATTGCATAATATGGTTGAATTTTTTTTTTTTATAATTTGATGAAATATATTTTTATTTTGTGTCGTTACGAGCCAGTAATAGAAGAAAAGTCAACTTTTAAAAAGACGGAATCAAGACGCAGGACCACGTGCTGCTACCTGTTGAGCAACACAAACGGCTCACACCTCGCCCTGTCATGCGCACCATCTGTCCGCTCTTTCCAGAAGCATTAGCAGCCAGTAAATAATAGCTTTCGTGTGTAATATGTAACAAATTTAACAACAGATACCAATAGTTTTATTTTTCTGCGAGTTCTGCATAATTTTTAAAGTAACATATATTTTGTGTACAGCGATTTTGAGTACCAGTAATTTCTATTCGGCCGGTAATCATTCGTCTACGTAAATGATATGCCATATTGTTCACCCGAAAACCCATTTCCTTGTTTCCGTGTTGTTACTATATTGTATTAATAAAACAAAAAAAAAATAAAAAGTGGGACGCGCATGAATAGTTACTAAGCAATTCTTACATTATTCCACAATTGTTAAGTATCAGTAATAG
>NQII01014082.1:2279-13774 GCA_002778355.1 Clitarchus hookeri | reverse complement strand
GTTTAGGGGCTTTTCTGTAAAAATAAAAATAATTCACGGAAAATGGTATATTTCCACACTACTAATGATGCAGAACACGAATATATTAGGGGCATAGCTTTAAAATAAGTACAACATATTTAAAAAAATATTGAACAAAATTGCAAAAATGAGCATTATAGCCAGTTTTTTTTACATTTCTGAACAAAACGTCCTAGACCAACAAACATTTCATTAATGGGTTCTGCACAGCTTACCTTGTTCATATTCAAGAGGGCGTAATGTTAAAATAAGTAGAACATACTTTAAAAACTTGCGAAATATGTTTGTTTACGTCTATTAACATCAGAGGAATTATACCAGCCCCCTACCTAGGTGAGTCAAATTACATTCTTTTGGTGTGTTTTACGGTTCCTTTAAATCCCTACAATCCTACATTTGTAGTTTAGTGTAAAATCCAAACATCCTAGGTTAGTGTAAAACCCAACAATCCTAGGTTAGTTTAAAAATGTAAAATAGTCATTCACCCATCATAGGGTTAGGTTCTGTTAGGTTAGGTGGGCACATATTACGAAATTAGTCAGACGTTAATGCCCCTAGAATATTCGTGTTCTGCTTCATTAGTAGTGTGGAAATATACCATTTTCCGTGAATTATTTTTATTTTTACAGAAAAGCCCCTAAACATAATAATTACTTTGATAAGCATTTATTGTGAAACATAACAGCACCAAAATCTAGATTCATCTATACGGAATCCAATTTCACTCAAAGCAACACAGTCTGACATTATTTTTTCCTTTTAAAAACTAAAAATTGCTAGTCTTCCAGGTTTAGAACAGTAATGACTTCTTAACGTACAGTGTTAGTCCTATAGAGTATTCACGGTAAAGTGAGCAATTTTTGAAGCCCTCTCATTCGGAATAACGGTCAATAAATATATTTTATTATAGCCTTAGATGTTAATTTTCAAGTCTGGTGAAATATATACACTGTGTTTATTACTTACATGCAATATTTATTTTGAAAAGTAGTGGGAAGATAATTATTGCTGATAGGAAAAAAGTAATTAGATCCTCAAAAGTGCTCAATTTACCAGTGAACAGCCTATAATAATAATAATAAACAATCAAAACCGCAACAAAATTCCTTGGTTTTCGCGGCGGTTCTTAACAAGTCCTGAATTTTAAAATTCCTGGTTTTTAGGAACCATTCCTCTTCTTTCCCCCCACAGGCAGGGAAGGAGAGGAAACAGTTAATGGGTACCAGGTCCCCTGGGGGTACCCAGGGGTCCTTTCAACAAAAATTACTGCTGGCTTCACACAGTATAAACAGTTTGATCAACAGCCAGGCGGGACAGGCTAGCTGTCCCCAACCTGGGTGCTAGACATGCTACACGACTGGGAGGACAAGAGCCCTCACAAGGGCTTGTACTTCCCCCGCGCTGAGGTAGTAGCGTCCCGGTGATGCACAATGGCGGGCTCGTCAGACATCGACACTATATTAAATTGTGTCCGGATATCACGCGGAAAATGGCAAATGCTAATGAAGAGAAGTTAAATGAAACATAAAAAATGGTGCAAAATGCAAAGTTTCCCTCACAACTTGATTGACAGCCAAAACTATTCTTCAATCGCAGTGTTCCCGAAATAACAGAATTATGTTACAATGCGAGACTGAAATAGAAAAGGTGTTGCAAATAGCACATAGGCAACTCTAAGGAAAAAATTAGAAACTAGCAATAGAAAAAAAAGCCAGGTTTCTCATGGGTGGTAGGTATTTACGAACAGTGTGTTGGCTAACCTGATATAATAAAGTATTATTTTAGTTCAATAATATTTAGACATTTTTGTTCGTGCGAGAAAATATTTGCATGAAGTTAAGGCGTTCACAAATCAGGGTTTCAAAATAAACAAAAATTGGTAATGTACTAAAAAAACTTTTTAACAGTCATTTACCTCAAGAGTTCATTTGTCCCGACTACCATAGTAGGAAATTCCTACTTGTGACTGGCCGTCATGGCCGGCACAGAACGCGGCGTGAGATATATGAGAAAAAAAAAGTTCTATCTGATTTCGGCCTTGCGCTGTTACTGCGAGCTGACGAGGCATCGAATGAAGAAATGTTTTTTATAACGCACTATAAAGTAAACAAGGGTGTTTAACATTCAACATTCTGCAGTGCTTTTTTTACTGCTAATGCACGAACTATGCCTACAAAACGACGATTGCCACAAGTATACAAACTCAAAAAACTTTTTGACGAATATTGTCATCAATCATCTAACTAAAAAAAAAACTATTTCGCCACACAACAAATAAATTGCTTTTGTTAAAATAGAATTTGATTCGCGTAAAAATATACGTTTCTATGGCAACACATTTTACTTACAGCAGTGTTATCACATCCACAAGCCAAATTACTCCCAATAGGATTTCAAAGAGGGAAATATGGACCAAAAGCATATTTCCTAATAATTTCAATGTGTAAATTAAAAACAATCAAGACTGCCAAAACTTTGAATTATAAAAGAAGCATGGACAATTATAGGCGAACATGGACAATAAAATGGGAAATTTAGGTTTTTACACTCAGTCGCACGGTAGCAGCAAGGTTAATTCTATTGTAAATGAGGAAAATCAATGTTACAAGGTTAGCAACCAAAAATTATCGCCACAAAGGAAACGCTAGTGCCAAATATGTAACAGGTTTTTCCTTTTGTTCTTTAAAAAACAGTATATTTGTAAAAATAAAAAATTACACAACTTCGCAACAAAGTAGAGTATTTGTCTTTTACATAGCTTAAAATGTAGATTAGAAGTTACCTTTTAGAACATTGCGTACCTAGTGGCGGAAATTTTTTCTATGCCGAACTATCCTGTACGAAATATCGTTTTGTTCCTAACTTGAGTAGCACAAACCTCAGTGGCAGCACGTCATTAATAATACCAATTTGTATAAAAAGGTAAACAAAGGGTCGTTATTATTATGTTCACCCTAATTGGCAGTTTCCATTACGAGCACTGAAACACTGGTACTTCTTTAGTGTTCGTCAGGAGTAATGAAACATTATTCAGTATGAAACAAATATGAATCATTAGCCAATGAATCGACAGTTTCGAGACACTTGACAGTAAATTGTTTTTAAAATAGAGAAAAAGTATTTAAGGGAGTATTACACTCTTATATTTAGTTTCACTAATTATTAAAAAGATAATTTAGTAATATAAATAATAGTTTGAATCCCGCAGAATTGCATGATAATATCCTTTCATTAAATAATTAATTCAATTGTAAAATTATTATTTTATTGTTATTTAACAGAATCTCCATAAGAACTATTTTAAATAGTTTAAATATAATACCACAATCGCCTGAATGTCAGTAAATATGTTTTATGAACAAATCTTGTCTTTATTCGAGTGCTAATGACTCATTTTACTTGCAAAACATCCTGGATGCCCCCAGTATCCTCAGTCATTTTTATAACCTTGAACAGGGTGCTATAGGTGGTTCACGATAAAGTGAGAACTCTAGAAATAACTCTTTGGCGTCGACTGCGCTCAGGTAGCGGAAGCCGGCCATGCTTTTCCGCCCAGTTCTCGTCAACACTTCAACGCATCCAGACATGTAAGTCTCTCGCTCCACAGAGGCCCTCGGTGCAGATATCATCAGTTGAACATATATCCATCGGCATCGACATTATAAACTGAATCATTATTTTATCGGTTTCATTATTTTACTTGTATAGCGCCAAGGGGAGAGCGACGTTATTTCTTATCGCAGAATTGTTAAGTGCATTCGAGTTTCACATTGTAAAGACCACGTGGTCGCTCGCAGTTTCCGGGCCATTAAGGCCACGTGTTTTGTATTATAGTTGTGTGTGCAGTAAGGAATCTCAGGTAATAAATACCTCAACAAGCATCGTTCGTAAGTGTTTTATTTGTAATTAATTAAGGTGTGCGAGGCGGCCTACAGCCTCGCCATCATGTGTGACGGCCTGTTGACCAGTGTCCCCTAGGCCGTCGACCGAAACGACTCTCATCACATCAGCTCACCACGGAGCTGTGGCGCCAGGCACATAATTATCACACCATCAATTCTGGCAACACCGCAGGTCAAGTTGGTTTTCCTAACACGGGATGTGGAATCCACCGTAGTCAAGCTTGACCTCGTCAACTGTTCATAACTGCACCCATTTTAAAGTAAGCATCTACCGCAATACTAACAGTAAAGTTGACAGCAAATTAGAATAAAGTAGTTCCAGGTCGTAACGTTTCTGTAGACACAATTTTATATATTAACGGCATTAGAAACTATTCACTATATCTTTGTTGTACGCACATAAGAATATAAATAACCTAACAACAACATACTTTTATTTCTAACAAATTCATTGCATAATTTGGTTAACACATTGTTTCAAGTTATAGAGTCCATATTTTTGTTAATTTTTTTTATCTTTTCCATTCCCACACTCAAATACTGNACACATTGTTTCAAGTTATAGAGTCCATATTTTTGTTAATTTTTTTTATCTTTTCCATTCCCACACTCAAATACTGTGAATTCTGTGAAATGATGTGACAGCTTCTGTCTCGTTCCCTGGCTAGTTTTGTAAGTACTTTGAAGGTGATTTATATCGAAGTTCATAACCCCACATACAAATGGATTTATTTACATGATACACAAAATGTTTAGTCCTCTATATTTGTTGTCAGTGAAGTTCTACATTTTATAATTCCTTTTTGTTGTATTTCAATGTTGTTTCTAGTAGCGGGAAGTCTTGACATTTCATTTCAATGTGTCTACATGCAATTTAAGTTGGTTATAATAATTTTAATATTGAAGAAACTTAGGAGTGCAATTAATTATATTTGCGATGTCATGAAGTAAATCTGGAGCTTCGATGTGTGAGAGTCATTTACATTACTGTCGAGGACAGTGTTTACGAGTTGATACCTTGTTACATATATNGGAGCTTCGATGTGTGAGAGTCATTTACATTACTGTCGAGGACAGTGTTTACGAGTTGATACCTTGTTACATATATAATTATTTGTTAACAAATAAACAATACCAGAGCGGTCGGGGATAGTGATCAGGACGTCGTCTGGCGACTATGTTAAGAAAAAGTTAGAATATTAAACAGTATTCGTATTTAGAATAGAATTGGCGCCAGCTCACTGGGTGAGCACGAAATCACAGTTCTCAGGACCATGGGCCGAACGACCACGTGGCTGTATCCCATAACACATACTGTATAAATTTACAGGAAAATGTAATATATAGCTGGGGTATTCAGGCACCCCAGCACGCCTTAGTATTACCTTTTACATTATAAATTAAGGATGCCTCCTTGAGGCTTCGATGACTTCCTGGATAGGGCCAGGACCCGAAATACAACACAATGAGAACTCACAAATTTCTGTTAACTAAAGTTAATCATAATGCCGAATAGTGTCCATAGTTACATGTAGGCAATACAAATTAAAGCGGACCTGACTCGCAAGGTCTGCCAGTGGCCATTATTGTACAAAAAGGCCAAGAATGACACAAAAACTTACAAGAGTAATTAAAATTCCGGAGTCGATTAAGACAAATTGAGCTGACGGAGGGGTGCTGCGAACACGGGGAAGACTCGGTAAACTAAATAAAAGTTCCAGTAAATTAACTTAAACCATTGCAGTTAAGTGTTCCAAACAAAGTATGAAAGTCCCCCGCGATGAGATGCACATGCAGAACCTAAGACCCGTGGAATCAGACTGTTGGAGCAGGCGCGGGCGAGCGGCATTCTTCCCGAATGTTCGCGCCACTCAGCGAGGGCTGGCGAGTGTAGAATTACCTGGTGCCATAATTCAAAGGAGAGTTAGTGATATGAGTCTTTCAGTCGATGGCCCAGGGGGCCCTGGATGCCTCCATCAGTTTGAAGATGATGTTGTCACACATTTAATGTTACACTACTTACAAATGTTGGCCTCGTGAAGAGACTATAGGCCGTCTCGTATGTCTGAAATATATTAGAAAAATTGCGGGTGGTACTACAAGGCGTGTAGCACCCTATGTGTACCAGAGGGCAATGAAACAACATTCACTGAATTTTGTAAAGTTCACATACTTGATTACACATTCAAGAAGTGGACAAGTGAATAATAAAAGAAATGGCCCCAGCACTTACAGCCTGCCGGTGACCTTTGCATGAAAATGATCTATGTCAGTGTCATGTTATGCAGATATGTGGTAGCATTAAGCTCTCTGGTAAGAGTGCAGGTGGTACTCCTCTCGGTCCAGAAAGAAATCAAATGTTCCTGTTAATTAAGTCACTATTGTAATGCTGCCAGTCTGGTTCGTGTGCTGAAGCGAACTGAACGGATGGCTTCGGCTTCCATCACAAGTGATGTGAACCAATGTCAAACCTACAATGGTAAAACATGACATAAGCACTATGTAACATTATTGCAATGGTGAAATATTATATAAATTAAATAAAACACATTAGTGACACCCCCATTGATTAACAAATGTCTGTTAAGGTTGATGTTGTGAAGCTGATGGGGAGTGTCACCACACTAAATTAAATATTACTATGATGGAGGCTTTATAGGCAGTCACCCTTTATGAAAACACGATTATCCTCTTCTAATAGACATTGAACACACTATTATGGTTTCTTGTGAAAATTGTCTGTATTACATTTCCTGTGATGTGTTTGTATTTCACTGGCTACGGTGTTGTCAGGTGGCTGTCTCCTGAAGGGATGGACAAGTTCCCCTGGGCAATGGAGTGTGGGTTGCCATACTCGATGGCTCTTGATACAATCAAACCCACCCCTGATTATAGCTTTGAATAAGATGAAGTTGTGTGATAGGTATAGAAAAATGCTGCACACTATTGGTCGCACTTTGGGGCACTTAGCACTTCAGCTTTGGCCAACAGGCCAGTTGACGCCACTTGGTGGTGCGTTACATCGTATGTCACGGCACGAGCTGCTACGATGTAACGACCAATGGCCCATGCACCCAACGGCTGTGGATTTGGGGTAAACACTGTTTCGGATCGCCTATTAATTTATTACAAGAGTTACCTATTGTAATAAACAAAGTAGGACGACCTCTTGAGTCACGTAGTACCTGTTGGCAAGAAGGTTCATGTTCCGTTCTTTTCAACCTGCACTACACACTATTGGCCTGATGTTGCTGGTGTGGCCTGGTGCAGCTGGAGCAGTTGATGTGACTGCAGCGATCAGAGCGGGCACAATGAGCTCGTGGACACGTGGTTCATGTCACGAGTGTGAATTCGCTGATGAGGCCATTCAGCACTCTGACAATCATCGCCTGAAAGGCGGCCGGTGCACAGTACAGTCCGAATGGCATGGCGCAGAACCGAAAACGTCTGTCGTCGGGGGCCGTGAAAGTTGTCTTTGCCATGGCCTTCGAGCTTGACGGGCATTTGCCAATAGCCACTCTTGAGGTCAGGGGATGACATGACCTAGGTTTTCAATAAGGAACTGAGGGCATCTTTGATGCTGATGTATGGTGGTAATGCCCTACATGTCACTTGAATCACTTGCCGAAAATCTACACAAAACCTCCACATGCCATCTTTTTTAGGTGCCAGTGTTATGGCAGGATTGAAGTCGCTGTTTGTTGGTTCAATAATGTCATTCAACATTTGTGAATTTGTTGTTTAATAATTTTCGCTTGGTGCAGTAAATAACTGCATGGCGGAGTGTATATAGGCCTGTCTCGCATTAGAAGTATGGCTTGCTCAACTACTGTGGTTCGACGAAGAGCATCGTGTGCTGCAAACACGTCTCGGCGCTCATTAAAGAGCCGCTGAAATGCTGACTGGTGTTCAGGCGGTATGTTGTTGTCTACGTTAAACCATAGTACTACTTTTCCTCCATCGTTACCAACTTTACAGGGCGCATGGCACTCAGTGCACCTGTTAAAATACATGTAAGTCCTCTAGTAAAACAGCTGGTACTGTATCGGCTGATCGTCGTTCAAGGTTATATAACTGTGCTTCGCTCCTTCAGGCCGAAATGGATGCGACGTGCCACTGGTTCAACTATAGTATTTTGTTCAGTAAGCCATGTTACACCAAGGATGGCATATTTCCTAATGATCAGGGTAACAACTGATGTAGTTATTGTTTCAAGGTCATGTATGCAAACTGTCACTGTGGCTTAACCTAGTGTGGTGTCGATGTGTTCATTTGTGGCTAGACGAATTATGTGAGCAGCTGGAGTGATATCTGAAGGATGCACGAAACTAGGCTGTATGAATTAATATGAAGCAGCTGTGTTTATTAACACATGACATTGATGACCATTAATTAACACTAAAATGTGGATGATCTGTGAATGACTTCTATTAACCTGATTAATTAGTGCTTGTTGCAAAGTCAAATTGGTAATATTGTCCGGCACTGGAGTGTCGTGAATGTCCGGCTCCTTTGCCCCTGCTTCCCGTTTCCCGACTTGCTGCTTGCATATTAGTTTGTTTGTTTGTTTGAGGCGGGGATTGTTAGGGCATGAGCTGAGACAATGGCAATCATGGCCATCGCACTAAAAATACGGAGTTGGTAGTGGTTGGCTTCTGTCCCGCTTCACATTTTTGTTTCGTGCACAGTCTGTGCGCTATTGTTTTTGTTGTTCCTTGCAGCAGTAATTTTTGCTGATTTTTTACCTGTGCTGGAATTTTTGTCCCGTTGTTGACCGAAAGAATATGTTTTAGCACTGATTTGCACTACATTCTGTCCCTTCACACTGTCCTTATGTTGTTTAAGGCTCCATCGTGTGGCACTCGTTTCCCGTTAGTGGAGCGCCTGGCAGGGATTTCGCTTCAACATTATTGCGGCGCATATGAGTTCATCAAGGCTGCTATTAAGNATTAGTGGAGCGCCTGGCAGGGATTTCGCTTCAACATTATTGCGGCGCATATGAGTTCATCAAGGCTGCTATTAAGCAGTATCACCATTGTGACATGGTACTCTGGGCGCTTTGTTTCTGCCACCACTTCAAGCACTTCGCGCTCGGGTAGGTGAGGGTGGAAACGTCTGAAAAGATGTATTTTTCTGGTGTTAAACGTGATTAGTTACTCCGTTGGCTGTTGCTCTTCTAATTTCACTGTATTTTGTGTTTGAAGTGATGTGAATGCACCTCCAGTACTTGAAAGAATGGAGGAACTTCTCGCATTGTAGACTGTAGTGATTGAAAGATTGCCACCAGGAACGTTGGATAACAGCTTTCCAAATTAACTTGCCACTCTCCCACATGAATTACTATCATATTAAATATTTGCTATATTATTGTTTTATATATCATTTCAATTAATGCATATATGTCTGATGACTCTACTAGGGAACTATTTTTGTTTATATTCATTATATTTACGATTTTAAAACCTTCTTAAAGGCAAGGAATGTTTCAAAGAACCGGAACTCGTTATTTTTTCAGTCGGGTTTCAATATTAAATCAGGTGATATGCCTATGTNAGGAATGTTTTAAAGAACCAGAACTCGTTATTTTTTCAGTCGGGTTTCAATATTAAATCAGGTGATATGCCTATGTTCACATTAATTTTTATGTATATATTCGTTTTAAATAATTATGCAGCAAACCACATTTTCGCAAGTCGGGTCGCAAGCAAGCAAATATTTATAGTCATATAGGTAGACGAATATAATTTGTGAACTGTTAGGACTAGGCTCAAGAAATTCAGTTTGCAATAATCATTTCTAGCTCCAGGAACATATGTGTACATGTATAAGCCTTTATAAACGTAGTAATTTTTAAATATTTGCATCAAAGTTTTTTTTAACGAAATTTTTCTGTCAGGGTGGTTATGATATAGGGTTTAAATAAAAAATTTAATTAATAAAAATAATAATTTTTTTTTACTACAAAAGCATTTAAAATATATTTATTTTCGTCCATGTAAAGTGCACCTACAGTCCTTCGTTAACAGAAATCCAAGTATTTTGGCACAAACTTCATGTTGTCATACAGTAAGTTTGAAGGCAAAGTCTTCACAGCAGACTCAGTTGGTTTGACTATCAGGAGTGTCTTCGACAATGCATTAGCTGGCTGTTCGCAGCTGGTGGTAGCAGAGGAACAAAATTACCATCCCTCACACCACCGATGAAGGCTGCAAGAACTCCGTCTGACAGAACCGACACCGTGGGCCTGCAGTTCAACTTTGCATGACCTCACACATTTGCAGTAAGTATCGTTTGCGGTAGAACAGCGACCCGCACAAACACCATAAGCACAAATATGTAATGTGGTTGGGACTGTTCGTACAGCCATGAATTTCATGCTGTCGTGCGATGTGTTGCTGCGAAAATACCTCGTCGCAGTAACTACAGCGATAAGCTTTCTCTGGTGGAGATGATTCAGCCGAAGAAACGGACGTTGCAGTAAGAACTGGCGTTGTCCATTCGTCCGAAGTGCTGTCGAAAACGGTAACGACATTTCAACCATAGAAGTCGATGGTACCGTACCAACCTCGCTCGATGGCACTTCTGCTGGACCCAAGACTGACGTCTCCATAATATTTACGCCAGTTACCGTTAACTGGTGAGACAACCTGCCTTTCACCACAGCAACTGTCAAACCAAGTTCTAAAGCATGAACCCACCTACCTATTAAAGTAAAAAAGTACAAGAATAACCCATCAGATGGGGCAGCTGTGGCGTCGTGGACAGGGCGCTCGCCTCCCACCACGGCAAACCAGGTTCCATCCCGGGCTGGTTCACTCGCACATTTTCCCATGTGGGAATAGTGCTGGACGATGCCACTTGCTGGTGGGGTTTTTTGGTGTACTACCACTTACATTCCAGCGCTAATTCATTCTAGGTTGAGCAGGGGAGGGTGTAGTAACACATATGTTCTTCTGTTAATAGAATTTTTTTGTAATTTTTTGCGATTTTCTTAGTTTTTTTATGATTCTAGTTGTGGTGGTGGTGGTGAGGGATGGGAGTGTTGGTTAGGAAGGTGGGTTAACATGACATGTTCTTCGAATTTGTTTCGATTTTTTGCTTTTCTTTTCGATTTGTTATGATTTTGAAGTTATGGGGAGGGTGTGATTGGTTATCTTGGTGGGGAGGGGCAGGGGGAGGACGGGGTAACGTTATACATTGCTCGATTTAAATTTTTAAATTTTTTTTTTATTTTTGCGATTATTGTTGAATTTTTATTATTGCGAGTGGGCGTGGAGGGGGTAAGGTGAGAATGGATGAGGAGAGGGGTGGAGGTAGGGGGGCTAGGTGCCGGATTGTGGTTGGGGAGGGGGCCGTGACCGCTGATCCGCTGAACCTGGCTCAGAGCCTCTAATCCGCTTTTACTGCTCTGAGGAGTAAGTGGCTCATTCCGCTAAGAGCCTCAAGTCCGCTTGCTTCTCTGAGGACTTTTAAGCTCTCACATTGTGGAGCCCCCGAATCCACTTCGCTCAGTCGAGGACTCGATCGGTTCGTTTTACTATTATTTTTGAGAATTTATCGATGAAAAAAAAA
>NQII01014081.1:0-18220 GCA_002778355.1 Clitarchus hookeri | reverse complement strand
TTTTTTGGGATAAAAAGTAGCCTATGTCACTTCCCGGCCCTCCAACTATCTCTGTGCAAAAAATCATATCGATCCGTTGCTCCGTTGCGACGTGAAATGACAAACAAACAAACAAACACACTTTCGCATTTATATATTAGTTAAGCTATATACACGTATGTGTGTGTATGTCGGGCGATAGTGCTGTTTTTTGTCCTTTTAATTTCGTGAAGGAATAAATAGACAATATGAGTCTCTCCTGAAATAAACAATTGTGTATAGAAGTAATATGATATACTATATCATGAGACACGGCAAATTACTGTCACATGTGATGGACATCATTTTAATCGCCACTTACAAGGCTTCCCCACTTTATTTTGTGTTATATGTTGCCCATGAAGAGGATAAAAGTGTCGATGGATTGTTGGAACGGGGTAAAAAATACAGCCGCTGTGGGCGCAAACTGAATCTGACAGGTGGACGATATTTCGCGATCCGGTGTGGGAATCCGGTTTCGAATTTCTCGCCGTGCTCGGACGAGGCGAAGGACAATGGCGACAAGGGAATAATGGCCGTGCTGCGTCGCGCTCGACAAATAAGCCGCCATTGTCCCCGCACTGTACCGCCGTCGCAGGCGATGACGCCACCTCATTGCTTCTTTTCTATGGCGCGCTAGCCCGCCCGGTGACGTCACGGCGACCTGCGTGCCTGCCATCTGGCGGCGCCTGTTGCTACTGTTAAGTCCCGCCTCTTCTGTCCTAGACTTTCACTAGCGATTTTGATAAAATATCGATATACCGATACGATGATATTATATCAACGATAAATCGATATACATTGTCGATATATTTCAACGATATTTTATCGAAATCAATATATTTTTTCCAGGTATCGGAATTAAATATTTTTAAAATGCTTTCTTAATAAGATATTTTTAAATACAAAAATTAAATTTAAAAATTACTATGTTTACTTGAGAACATGCACCGAAAACGGTAGCTACATCTTTCTGCGATACCTCGTGTCCTCAATATGTAATATTCCAAGCAATTTTACATTTGTCAAGTCATTTATTACATAAAATATCGGATTACAATGTATCAAAAATCGATAAATTTTTTTTCCGATAACAACATTCCTAACTTTCACCACNAATTTTTTTTCCGATAACAACATTCCTAACTTTTACCACCCACTAATAAAGTGAGTGAAGAGATTTGGGCAGCTTTCAACATCGAGGTCTTGAAAGCCGAACCCACTACTAAAGAGCATGGTTCCCACCAATCTTTCTACTGGAGCATTTTCTATTACTGCATTTAATAATTTTGAATTACTTCCTGTCGGAAGGGTTTTCACGTGGTGTCTATTCCGGTTATTCCCTCTCTCTTCTTAGGTACAGTTTAACTACAGATACACTCAAGGAGGTAGCCATGGCCCCAATCACAGTCATGGCCGCCCAATCCCTCTCTGCCGCGATGCATGTCTCCTTGCATGAACTCCTTCACCTGCAGGCGTGTGGCGCCCAGCCCTGAGACACATTGGAAGTCCCGTCCTGCCTGCGCGTGGTTAGTGGGTTTTCGACAACGTATACCTGTCAGGACCTTTGAGCAACTCGTCCCTCATTACGGGGGCCCGCCTGCTCGGTGCTCGAACTGCGTTGCAGTGTGTTTGAAATCCAGGTTTTCTCACGAAACTATTCAAATTGCGTCCTACGGAAAGAACACATACTTCAGACTATGTCTGTCGATTACTTTTAAGACATCACGCCCATTATAAACACCATTTCAGAGTACTCCAAAATGGTTAAAACCATCTTTTTCAAAGCCTTGTATTAAAAATTATAAGCGTTATATACACACAAAAGTACTCTAGAGGCATGCATTGAACTTTGCTACAGACTTTCCATCAATAAAATGATAGGGTCACCGTTTAAAGTCCCATAGGTACACGAAGAACTACGAGAACCCTGCACGCCAGTTCAGAGCCCTGCGCGTAGCGGCGATGGCGCACTTGTAGCGCGTGCCAAAGTAACCCCAAACGCGGTAAAAAATTCCCAAGCATGCGGGCCCCGTTTAAAGTAAAAGGTAACCCGTGCTAGCATTGAGTAAAGAATACATATTTACTCAATGGTGTTAGGAAATTTTCATCTTCAGCACATCTCTGCAGCAACCAGTCGCAAAATTCCAGCCGTTTCCCAAAGTTCCGCCGAATATGCGACTGTTTTACCTCTGTATTCTTAAGTACTTCGTGCTAGTAACGGAACATGCCAACCCCGTTCTGATAGCTTGAAATTTTGTTATGTATTCTGTTTTTTTATTATGAAAGAACGTGTTAAAATATATCTTTACGGCGAAACTTTTGCCGTGTTGTAGTTTTGGTGACATTTTTAAAATGTCTGTCAATGTATGAAGAGATTTGGGCGGCTCTTAACATCGAGATCTTGAGAGTCGATGAGGGTGAAGCGCGAGGTAAGTATGGAGCAGCGCCGGAATGCAAGGGCGGGGGAACGGGAGATCCCCGAGAAAACCCACCGACCAACGGCACCGTCCAGCACGATTNGGGCGTTTGCTCGCGAGGACAGGCCCTCCGCGTTTGCACGGAGGAATCGCGAATCACGCGGAGATTCATTTACTTGGTTCCTGGTTTAACGCTCCCGGTCGTAGCGTCCACAGTATACGCGACTCGTACAGGCAGCAAGCAGCTTTAATGGTTTACCGTTGTGCACAGCAGAAAACGACGCTAAATGATTGGAGTCCCTCGCGGGTGGAACACGTTCATCGTCGAGACCGTATCACGCAATCTCACAAACGGCTGCTGCGGGATTACGGCAATCTCACGTGCGTTCTTATTTGTCAGGATGTACCCTACACCGGCGTACTGATACTAGTGCGGTTCAAAACACAGCATTTGTCCGCTGTAACTTGTAAACATGTATATAGGGTTAATTAAGGTGGGAAGTATCCATGCGATCTTGAATTTACGTATTTTGCTCCATAACTTTATTTTCGGAGTCAGTATTTAAAAACCAAGCTTGTCGCGGCGTAGGGAACTCGTTAACAGTTATTTCGACATCCAGCTTATTTTTCTTACGTGATTAGTTTCACTTCTGTAACCGTAATAAAATATTACCTAATTACTTAATAATGCCATTCCCACATGGGGAAAATACAGGTATACCTAATCGAAACCGTACAAATTAAAAAAAAAATCGTTACGTAGTCATATATGTGATTCATGTCTGGTCATTAATTTTCATTACGAAGATTTGTAAGAAAATTCGAAGTTGGAATGGATACTACCCCCTTAAATTCATTCCTCGTGTGACTCAGCTGTTAACAGCAACAACGTCATATTGTCGTCGACCTTCGAGGCGTAGCTGGTTACACCTTCAGCTTTACGCCCCATTGAGTCTTGAATTTCAATCCCGTTGAAGTCACATGTGCGTGCCGGTCTAAGAAGAAGTTAGGATTAGTTTACCATCGTGTTCGACTAGGAGAATGCGGACCGACTTAGTAAGTGAATCCAGGCAGATCAGTCGACGGAACTGAAATGTGGGTAGCCCTTGGTTCGGATGCTACTTTTCTTTCACCAGCCGATGAAAAAATATCTTAGGTTCGAGAATGTAGAGTCTTGACGTACAGGTACGCTGAAAATGCAATTTTTTTAGTCTGCACTTTTTTGTGGATCGATACGTAACTGTTCATTTCATTTTATCTGCTGGATTCCACCAATTAAATTTATGTACTCGTTAAGTTTTGACTGTCCTTGCAGGTCTGATGATTGCGATTGTGAATTCACAAGCTCGATGGCGGAAACTACAAGGAACTACATTCATGTTTAAAATACCTTGTTCATAAAATTATGAAAATACGCGTTTTTTACTTCACGGGACCCTTGGTATGATCCATTTCATATAATAAGGCCAGATTCTGACAGTCAGTGAGTGGCATATTGACGTATACGAAACAAACAAAGTGCCATCTACAAAATCCAGTATCAGCTGATGCGCGAACGAACAAAAGTTAAAATTACGTTGGCTATTCTGAGTGCACTGCCGATGCACATCAGAAAAGCAGAAAATACGCCGATAAGAAGGAGTTATTAGATTTATTAATACATTTTATTTTAGGAGGTCACAAAACAATGGTTGTTAGTGTTAAAAACAAAACTTCGTGATAATGTAGTCATGTATAGGTGTTCAAAATGAAATGTACAATAGAACGATACGACTAGCTTTTCGTTGTTGTCTGGGGCATTTAAACATGTAAAGCTATGTGGGTGGGTAAGTAGGGCTTGACGCCTCGTCGACAGCGAGGTCACTTAGAGACGGAGCAAGTCGCCCAGGGAGGCAGGAGCGAGGAAGGAAGCGACCATGACCTGCAATGAGGAACCACCCCAGCATTCTCCTGGAGTAGTGATTTTGGAAAACCGTAAACAGGCTGGCCGGACCGGGATTCGAACCCGGGTCCTTCCGGATGTGAGTTCAGTGGTTTCCCACTGCGCCACTTCCCTCGGTAAAAAAAAAAACATGTGAATAACTTAGCTAGTGAGTTCTTTAGAGGCCAGGTGAGCATAGTTATGGAAACGTGGCGNTAAAAAAAAAACATGTGAATAACTTAGCTAGTGAGTTCTTTAGAGGCCAGGTGAGCATAGTTATGGAAACGTGGCGTCACCTTATGAACACTGTGCCTATCTCGACCACAGTGTCAGTAAGACGGGGAGACGCCCGGTGGTTCAGTTCCGTAGTCTGCCGGGTCTGCCACGTGAGTAGGCGAACCGACCAATGGACCAAGAATCGGGGCATGCCAAGATGTACACGAGAAAAATTTCTCTACTTGTTAAAAGCAATTCGTTGGAAACTAGTTTGCCAAGGATTTTCTTGTACCTCTGCCCGTTTAACCGTCAGCCCCAGAGAGAAATACTAAAATAAAAATTGAACCGAATATACGACATTGCAGACACAAACTAACTCGGTCTTTTTGTTTAATTAACTCCTAGTACCTTATCGTAATATTATTTTATCTATGTTCGTTCTCGTACATATTTTATTGAACATGTAATTGTAAATACTGATGAACGTGATGTTTTTTTTNTTTTATCTATGTTCGTTCTCGTACATATTTTATTGAACATGTAATTGTAAATACTGATGAACGTGATGTTTTTTTTATATTTTCTTGCAGCACCACGTTATTTGTATTATGTATTTCAACGCACTAAGCCTCTATGTTAAATTTACATTTTACTGTGATACGCTCAGAGGCCTTTGGTTCGTATTCGTGAGAAATTGCGGGGCGGAGGGTTGTGTATTTCTATTATCAGTCCGTTCGCTCGTCCGACGGATAATCGATGTTGATCTGTAGGCTGTATGTTTTTCCTTCGTCCACAGCATTTAATCAAGATTTCTTCCTTCATGAAACACGCGTGTAAGAACTCCGCTGCGAGAGTTCCGTGCAGCCGAACTTTCGAAAGCGGCAGGAAGTTGTAGCCGGGGCTGGGCAGCGCGCGTGGTACGGCGTCGCTGGCACGTCTGCTCGCGACGTGAACGTGACTTCCAGCCCGCCGACGGAGAGTTCCACTGTTGTACTGTCGGTCACGCACTCTGCGAGAAGAACGCCTCTGAACACACAATATTACCCCCATAGCTCCTAGCTCTTCGCGACGGAGAAAGCCTGGGTTGTTGTTTCTAATACACAGCTGCACTTCCGTCATCGGGAGGTCGCCCTTCGCAGGCGATACGCAGCGCGGGAGTGCCGTGGATAAAACTTTTGACGCTAGAGGTTGCTAGTTCGAACCCGACCTTCGACGTGTGCACCGAGTGAGCTTTCTTTGGCCACTTGTGCAAATTTTATACCGGTTTCGATCCTCGTTTTGCTGCTCGTGTGAGTTTAAGAGTGTAATCTGTGTTTGCTTTAAAAAAAAAAATAAAAAAAATGTTTGACATCACGCTGACGTCCGACATGAAATCGTACATAATTTTTTATTCGTACAGAAGATATTATGTAACTAGGGGTAGAATAATTCCTCGGTTTAATTACACGTGCGTTGAACTCCTTATTTATAGGCATACTCGATCCTGGAGATGTTCATGTGTTCATTGGCACCTTCGCCAGATTTACCATTGGCCTTACCATAGAGTACCTAATACGGAGATAAAATAGTAGCTCATGTCGGAAATTCCAGTCGTACGCACCAGTAAAATGGCGTCACCGTCCAGCAAAGCGTTGTGTGATGGGCTGTTCATAGTAAACTGAGCACTTTTGAAAGCCCTGTTCAAGATGTACTTGCATGAACATCGTGTATTTACGTAAAATTAACACTGCCTGATAACTTTATTCATGCGTCGGTAAAGTGAAACTGTGGAATTATTAGAAAAGTTAGTATTTCACAATACAAGTCTGCTAATTCGGACCCTTAGATGCTTAAGAAAAAAAACGGAAAGCAAAAGAAATTATTTCAGTTTTCACTAATGTTTACGTGGCACGTTTAGTTCAACGTTAAGATATGGAACTATTTACTCTGCATCGTTACCAACTTTACTGAGTGCGGGCTACTTAGGGCGCCCGTTAAAATGTATGCAGGTAGGAGCAGTGATATTTTTCAGAGGTTGATTTTAAATGTGCTCACTTTATCGCGAACAGCCTTTAACGCCGTTCGCAAATAATTGCCTCGTAAGTTCTCACCAGCCGGCAGAGTCAACGGGTAACCTTCCGCAGAAAGCAGTAGCCACTCAGACACAAGGGCCCGTTCCCAGAGTCCCGCGCAGCCAATCAGAGGATGGGTACGCCGAGACATCAAAGGAACCGCCACGTAATTTCGTTCCTGCGTATTTACCTACTCCGTGGTTCCGTACAAGTTTCGGGGGAATCTTCTACGAGAGCTGCTTGCGAGTAGTTATGGAGTGTTCTGTGGAATTACCTAGCGCACTATACTCTCTACCTCACAAGTACACGTGCGCGCTTCTGTTTGGATTTTACTTCTCCTACTATAGTTCCAGGGCGGAATTCACTCACAGCTTCTGCAGTATCCAATTATGAACTTACCCCAGTCGCCCTGTTGTGATACTTCGGAATTCTTATGTTAAATAAACTAAAATTTTCACCGTAATTGAGGCCTGAGCGGTTAGCCTGCTCGCCTTCCACCTAGGCGAACCGGGTTCAATCCCCGGCTGGGTCACTCCAGGATCTCCGCATGTGGGAATTGTGCCGGACGATGCCGCTGGTCGGTGGGTTTACCCGGGGGTCTCCCGTTTCCCCCCGTCATTTCATTCTGGCGCTACTCCGTACTTCTATCACCCTGATCGGCGCTCAAGACCTCGCTGTTAAGAGCCGCCCAAATCTCTTCACTCACTCATAGACTCACTCTAGGTAGGCGACGCTTGTGGCAGTAATTACTGTGTTGGTTTCAAACAGAGATTTTAATGCGCGGTAGCCATCCGGAAATTCGTGGGTAAGACGTGCTCCAACACGAATAGAAAACAAAGGAAAAAGGAAGAAGGCTATAAAAAGACTCGACGCAATACTNGGGTAAGACGTGCTCCAACACGAATAGAAAACAAAGGAAAAAGGAAGAAGGCTATAAAAAGACTCGACGCAATACTCAGCCTCATAAGAGTTTTACGACATGTTTTTCTTCCTGTGTCACAGCCGAGTTACCAAACTGGGACACGTTCCAACTCCTTTGCCCTTTGCTCCCCGGTGACGCAATACCTCGCTTGGGATCGCGTTGTCATTGCAGGTGAACGCTTGTTTGCCCAAGTTGCCATCTCCGAGTCTGATTATCTCTGCATTCAAGTTTGCGGTGACATGTAGATGGCTATTAGACCCTTCACGGTTACTTCACACTTTTCTGAAGCCCTGATAAAGTTCTACTTTCAGGATATNTGTAGATGGCTATTAGACCCTTCACTGTTACTTCACACTTTTCTGAAGCCCTGATAAAGTTCTACTTTCAGGATATCTCTCCGCCTTGTGCAAACAAAGCCTAACCCAAGTATACAAAATTACACCAAAGGGACAAAGCACCGCATTCGTGCGCGCTTAGTTTATTCATATTTTGCATAAGAACTATTTCTTACTAGTCGTTGCCAACAACACACCTATTTCCACTTCGCTTTTATTAATATTAATTATAAACGAAATATAGTAATTTATCTGTAAAATATAAGTAAAAGTTCAATTTAACCNCCGCTTTTATTAATATTAATTATAAACGAAATATAGTAATTTATCTGTAAAATATAAGTAAAAGTTCAATTTAACCAAAAATAAGGCACGTTTATGCTAACTAACCCAAGTACCTATTAAACGCTCGTGATACACGGCATAGGCTATATAGGAAGCAACCAACCACATCATACACGGGGTGATTTTTCAATGTTTTGATTAAAAAAATGGAAGAAACTGCGAATAGAGTATAATAAGGTCACGGAGTAGGTAAATACACAGAGGTGAAATGGCGCGGCAACTCCTTTGATGTGGGCGTATCCATTCTCTGATTGGCTGCGCGAGGTTCTAGGAACGGGCCTTGCGTCTGATTGGCTACTGTGTGCTGCGATAAGGTTCCGTATTGGCTGGACTAACGGCCGGCGAGTAGGTTACCAGGCGACTGATCGGCGTTCCGACATTTTGCTGGCCGGTGACGACATTTTGCTTGCGTGTGCGGCTGAAATTCGCGATACAAGCGACTGTTTCACCTCTGTATTGTAGATACTCTGCGGGTTGTTCAACTGGGACTCGGTTTCCTGTAATTCTCCGTCACTTGTGTTGTGTTGTGTGGTGTGTGGTATGGCTNTGGGTTGTTCAACTGGGACTCGGTTTCCTGTAATTCTCCGTCACTTGTGTTGTGTTGTGTGGTGTGTGGTATGGCTCGCCCGATATAACTTTGCCACTGCACGCCTTGCGGAGATTTGCCCGGAGCGCACTTTTGCTCACTCCGTGAACTGAAATAACTTAGCCGAAAAAATGTGTCATAATTTGATGTCGGTGCGTTTTTTCCTAATCATTTCCGGGTGGGTGCCACCTTATAGTCACGCTTCATTAACTTATGTTCCAGTATTGAATGACATTTCACGAAGAAACAACCATCCTATTTCAGATATTTTAAGATATACGTCGTACTTTTTGCGTTTTAGTACGTATTTAGTAAACAAAAAATTTGCTTGTAAGATTTCTCTGTTTTGTTTACATCTAAATTTTTTTATATTATAATAGTTCTTCTGTGGCACCATATTGTAAGTTCTTGAATTTGGTCTTCCTACAAGTGTGTCAATTTTCTTAAGTCGTTAAAAGAAATTTGTAGTCTCTAATTTTAGCGAAAAGAATAACTTGTATTTTCCTGCCAATTATCTGAAGTGTCCTTACAATTTTTACCCAGTCAAAATTTTGCAGTTTTCGTTGTAGGATGTCAGTATTCCCATTCATAGTTCGGCATTCACTTCTTAGTGTCTAGACGAGAAGAATGAAAAGCTTCGCACAAAGCCTGCTTTCTTACCTGAGACTAGAAATTTCCGCATGCTTTGATGTTTTGTCTGGGAACTAGTACCGGTTTGTGTCCATCCCTGAAGAATATAAAGGAAATATCTCAAAAGCTGTGCAGGTATAATATTTTCAATAGGGACGACCTTTCTTTCGACCACAACTGCTGCCAACTTAGCAAAATATTAACGGAAACCTGTACGTATGTTTCATACTGCTTCAGAAATACTGATTGAATTCATAACTGGCTGCTAGGCAGATTTTAGATAACATAGCCTTTAGATGTGATCACTATAAAAAATAAACTTACCTTAGGTAATTCAGCCACCTTTGTTGTATTGGTCAATGCGCGCTTTCTAATAGATGGTTTACAAAGGCGCAGTTTAGGACTAAATTGTTAAGAGTAAGATGCGAGGAAGCAGATAACGCGATTCTCATACAAACGCACGGTACATGGAATGTGAACTCCGGGTGCCAAATTACTGTCGGTTAATTCTGCTGTTAAAGAAAGGAACAGGCGACGTACACTTGTTATCCAAAAATAAGTGTTTTGATTATCAAGAGCAACTCATAGCTAATTCTGCGGTTTCGTAGACGTACGGTAGGTCTGCGACAGTCTGTTCTCAGCTGCTCGATCTTGGCGCTGTCATTAACAGCTGGTACTCACAGTTATCCAGCAAAATATTTTCATTGAAGCATTGTAGCAACCGTAGGACCGACTTGACGCTATATAAGCTGGAAACGAATAATTTTACTAAACAATTTTTTTTAGCGTTATGCTGTAATTTATGGGAGATGGGGAAATTTTTAATTAAATGTGTATTTGAAGTACTGAAATTATGTTTACTGACTGCATTGGAAACTCTTCGTTTATTGCGTAACTATTTATTTTTTCCGGATTCCAGATGAAACATGCCTTTTTTTTCCCCTCAATCATCGGATTTAACACTAAGACTAATCATTCATGTTTAAAAATTCAGCGTTATCATTCAGTAACATATTAGGCGTCCATAAAAGTGCACATTAATTTAGTCATTATGTATGCTCGGACTTTCGCTTATAAGAAAATCCCTGCAGGATTCTAAACTAACGGTAAACATTTGCACTCGCGTGGCTTAGTTCTGCGTGGACGAGTGGAGCAGAATTGCAGTTTGTGATTGTTGCCGCGCGAACAAAATTGATTTCTCTTCGAGTATGTAGAGGGTATGAAATATAGCGGTTTGCCATTTCATGAAACTGAATGGTAGGGCCTCTATAATTATATGTATAAAGATCCTTATTTTTTATCAGCAAATTTTTGTGAAACATCCCCCAAAAATTCTACATACAATCAAAGCATAAAGGCATATTAATATCAGTTTCGTGTGATGAAACTGTAAAGAAAGGCACTTGCCGTTGTTTGACTGCTTTTGCTTCAGTTACTCTATTTCTCGCCACTTCTGAACAGCTCGGTCTCATACGCAATGTTGAATTTTCCATCGATGCACCATAACTTCCTTTCCATGAAATAACTAAATATTTCTTATTTTCCCACGTTTAAATTTTACAAATGCCTTCACACGTAGCCGCCAAATTGTATCCAAGCGTTATCCGGTAATTGTGAAACGGCAAGAATTTTGTGATGATGTTACAAATAATGCCGCACTAATTGCGTCATGATTACTTGACAAAAGTTCAGAATTTATGTTGGTTCTACAACGTAGTGTATATTGCCAGATAGGTATAGTTGTAGTTTCAAAATAACTATCCCTGAACAACTGAAATAAGCAAGAAACCAGTAACCCGATATGGCGAGTGAGACCGTGTGGCGCCGTGGTCGTAGAGTGAATATCGGGTAGAGCGATCGCGCTAGCTGCGCAAAACCAATCTCCGTCTGCCAACATTGAACTGCTATTCTGCCAACACGACTAGCAAAAACGATGTAAATTAGATTTGTGGTTAGAACACTGTTTAGTAAACAAGTCCTTCGAGACATTAGCCTAGGACACCCCTTAGCCAGTTTGATTAAATTCAAATTCGTGAAAGCATTTTTATTCCTGTAAAAGTGTTTGTCTTATCCAATTTAAGATAAAAACACGCGGGGTCATCACCGTTAACCACGTTGACTTTGACAGTTGTGTTGGGATTGGGTAGGGTCAGTGTTCGTTACATGCGCCAAACACGAAGAATCCGGTCGACATCACCCCGCGCTGAGGGTAGTTCCCAATGATGACGAACGGTGGCGGCATCTTTAGGTCTGTGGTCGTGATCTTTGCTCAAGAGGTCAGAATACTCAGATGTTGGCAATCCTGGTAACATTCGAGGCAGGGGGAGGGGAAACTGCCAGAGAGGCTAGGGGGAGAATCTTCGATGGCGTTTTCTTCAAAACCCCGTCGCCCCCTCTGGAAGGCTCTTCGAAGGCGAGGAAGATGGGATGGCACTCCAGCTAGCTGCTTTCAAGGCGTTGACCACGGGGCCTTTCGCGCAGAGTAGGGAGGGTCTTTTATCTCGCTGGAAGCGTTCTGAGCGAAGGAGGCCACTCAAGGGAATATACCGGTCGGGGTTTCGGGCCGGGTGGATGTTACTGCTACCTAAACAGATTCGCTTTGTAGCTCAATAATCCCGTTGCTAGGTGCATGAATCAAATATGTTGAACAAATCTTCAGGGTCCCGTCTACCAAGCACACAGCCACAGGGTGTATATGGGGAATAAATGTTAAATAAATTCCTCCTCAATGCATCAGTTTTAAAGATAACCACTTCGAACCAAAATTATTCTACGTTGCATTTCTTGAAGAATACTGGCATGCTAAGAAATCGGACTTAAATTTCAGTGGGTATCTAATAAAAAAATTAAATATTTGTACACTGCTATACAACGTGAAGATTTTTGTTGCGTGTTTTCGTAAGTATGTGTTTATTCTTTCAACACAGCATACATTCTTGACTGTTGATAATCGGTAGCCATATGACTTTCGTCTTCTCTTACACTTAACCACACAGCCTATAACAATGTGGAACATACAATGAATATTATATAAAAGGTAACATTACAAACCAATAAAAATAAGTTTAAACGAAATATTTTTCCATGTGGTACACATTAACACAGAAAGAATTAAAGTTAGAGTCATAGTAATAAATATAAATTTTGAAACTCGTAGAAGAGAAATGTTAATATGTAGGATATCAAAATGTTTACACCTTTAGCTTGATACTCTAAGAAACANTCGTAGAAGAGAAATGTTAATATGTAGGATATCAAAATGTTTACACCTTTAGCTTGATACTCTAAGAAACATGTGGAAAAACCTTACAGTATATCTAAGTAAAAACAACTATCACAATAAAAACAGGAGGGAGAGGGATCATAATAGCCTAACAAAAATTAAACAAAAGAAATTATTGTTTTACAACAGACACAATAAACATAAAAAAAANGGGATCATAATAGCCTAACAAAAATTAAACAAAAGAAATTATTGTTTTACAACAGACACAATAAACATAAAAAAAGGGGGGGGGGATAACATAGCACCATATTTCTATTACTTTCAAAACTTTTCATGAGAAAAATGAATTTTTCACTCATGTTGGAAATTACTGACGTTTGGAAAATCTTTCAGACTACTAGGCAGACGAGCACTGGAGGCAGTGAAGGATTGGGAAAAGAAATTGGACTTGTGATAGGGAGATATTTTATATCAGCTACTCTGCTCTAGCAGGATTGTATCCCAGTAAATTAAAACCACACGCCATTTTAAAAGAAGCAGCCATGAACTGACAGCGACTCAAGGGTACATGTATCTGTTGAGTCTGGTCTACTTGCAAATTTTTCCATTTTCTCAAATTAATGATCTGTTCTGTTATGCGAACCAAACCTTACCGCTGAATACTTCATAATACAGAAATTAATCAGAATCTTACCCCCCGAACTCCAGTCGCACTCGCCAGAAAAAATGGCGTTACTGGCGAGGAACATGTTGAAACGCAGTTCGCCAATCAGCGCCCGGTAAATTACTTGCCAGCAGGCAATCNGGCGTTACTGGCGAGGAACATGTTGAAACGCAGTTCGCCAATCAGCGCCCGGTAAATTACTTGCCAGCAGGCAATCCAGCCAATACGAGATATTTCGCAGCACGATGTATAGTCTGTTCACGGTTACTTCCAACTTTTATGAAGCCGTGCTAAAGCCCTACCTCCAGGATATTCCTCCGCCTCAAAGCTTAACCAAGCATAGGAAATAACACCAAGGGGACGTCGCACCGGATTCGTGCACATTCAGTGTAATATTATTACGGACATCCGGTTTTCGCGATTTTCTGATTGGCCATTCAAGAAAGAAAANTCGTGCACATTCAGTGTAATATTATTACGGACATCCGGTTTTCGCGATTTTCTGATTGGCCATTCAAGAAAGAAAATGTCTTCTCACAGAGACACGCCGCCAATAAGGAAAAGAAAACTGCTGGTATGCCCGTAGGGTATTGAAGTCTAGCATGTGCGGGAATCTTTCGCGAAATTCAGGTGTCCCTAAGAATTATTTTACATGAGAACTATATCTTACAAGTAGGGCCAGTGACTTTTCGCGTAAAAATCGGAGCACGCAGTAGACTTCAATACTATATACACATCTCAGCTGTTGTTATACCTCCATTGGCTGCTGGTGCCGTGTCCGTCTTTGACCAAGCCATTCAGGACTAAGTAACTCTGATGATACTGAACCTTCGTGATTCGTGCGCAAACGGTTAACACGGGCCAGAACATTTTTTTATGCAATCAAAGAAGCTGGGCGACCCTACAGTGCTTTGGACTGTATCTTGTCTCGAAATCTTTTCGCGAAATATCACTGCCCCTACTTACTAGTCGTTACCAACACAGCTTTTTTTCCCCCTCCCTTTTGTTATTCACATTACGTATAAATGAAATATTATAATTTATAGATATAATATAAGTACAAGTTCAATTTAAGTAAAAATAGTTTACGTTTACGTCAAGACATGTATACAACGCGTCACACGCAGGGGGATTTTTCAAAGGGTTGATTCGAAAAGTGCGAGAAACAGCGAATAGGCTGTGTAGCAAATCTGAACCTAGGCTCGCGCCAGAGCCTCGCCCAGCAAATCAGAGAATGGGTACGCCCACATCAAAGCAACCGCCACACTCCTCCGCTTCTATATTTTGATCTCTTCTGTGACCTTACTTGGCTAAAATGCAACGGCAGTCCGCAGGCGGCTCCATTATAGTCACCTGTAACTTTCTACAGGTGAGAGGGAAGGCGAAGAAAGTCAAATGTGTACACAGACAGTAGGCTTTAGCATCGGACGAGCATTAAAAATGCCCATGGAAACGGATTTGTTGGAGTCGCAGCAGCCACATATATGTATTTTTTTTCAGTATTCAAGCCTCTACATAATCACATAACCAATATTCTACACCGAAAACGTTTGCCTAGGGAGCACAGCATGTAAAATCCAGCTGTTTATTTCGTGGTTTAAAAATGCTATCGGTGCTACATTATTGTTAAAGTAATTTATCATTTATGTGTTTTATGGTTATTAGTGCCCTTTTGTGATTACTGTATTCCGGACCGAGATCAGTTAAACTGCCAACAGTCATTTTACCTACATTACTTTTTTTTTTGTTATGTAATTATTATTATTTGATAGGGATTTCATCGATATACACTTTTTTGTACATTTCGAGCCCATTTAAGAGGGTGTGCTGTGCTTGCTAATACTAACTGTTTACATACTGTATATGCGCCTCAATGACTGGAAGGATGGCCAAAACCGTCAAAAGGAGGAATTAAAATCGCATTTCTCTCGGGAAAAATATCACATCGTTGAGCAGCCGAAATGGTAATAACTTGTTGTCTTTATCTTTTAACAATATTTTAGTTGTTGAACAACGGGATGGTCTAAAGATTCTGATACTTTTGAATGTAATTTAAATGTTAATCAGCTTTAAATATGGGTGTTAATTTTATCAACGTCTCCAGTATGTTACCCTGGGAATTTTTTACGAAAATTTACCGCGCCAACAATGTAGACAACCCTCCACCCCCCTCTAAATTTCCCAATTGCTTTAACCCACTCATACTCCGAGAGCTACAAGACGCACCAATGCACGAAAAGGAATTTTTTTTTCCTTCAGAATACATTTTTCACAAATTTACATAACTGAGTATTTAAGTAGTCTTATATTTCCTTCTAGTGGAGTTTTTCCTTCAAAAGTATTCCAAGTACGTATGGTACTTCAGTCGTAATATTATTTAAAGTGGCTTTAAAGGTTATTCATAAGCAACACTTTGAAACTAAAAAAAAAGGGGGGGGGGCATATTTTTCCCCGTATTAATGTTTTGGTGGCTTCTCTATTTTCGGCACGTGAGGTCTCAGTAGAATTATCCAAGAGAACACAACTGTCAGGTACCATGTGTGTGACACAAACAAATAAATTAATAAACAAAAAAAGCACATTCTATTCCATACCACATATCACGTTTGTGCAGTTTATTTTTACAGTTTACGCGAGTTAATAAGATTCTTCGCTTTTTTTTAATATTTTAACTAGAGGTGTTTTGTAGAGATGATGATAAAATAATATTTGCACGGTGCTTCCATGCCGAGTAGATATTATTGCTTGTATGTAATAAACGCGGAGCTCTCAATCTTTACGGGCCTCTCCCCGGATTCAGTTTTCTTTATCTTTTCCGCTGTAGCCATATTTTACGCGCGCGGCTCGGGATTGGCGTGGCTAAGGAATACGTTTTCCCCGCAGTAATATATCGGAACAACCAGCGGTGGTTTGGGAGGCGGATAAAGTATACATAAGAGACTCGGGGTGGGCCACAGGGGCTGTTTGGACTGGAGCCATTTCGGTAAAGGATTATTCCTTCCCTACCAAGATGGAGCACCGAGGGAGGAAAATATTGGGGCAGGAGTGCAGGAAGAAATCCAAGACGAGTTAACTGATGGCGGCCCAGCCAAATTGCTGCGGGGTTTCGCCGATTGCACGCATTAATTTTACCGACGAATTCCGTATCACAGGTTCCTTTTGTGTTTGTGTGTGTGTGTTTTTTTTTAAGGTGTCGATAAGTCAGATTACCACTGTAAATGCGTCTTATAAGGCTGTTTCTCAATTGTTAGTACATACTTGCTAAGTGTGTACACATTCGCACTTGCCGTTGTGTGTACTTACCCTGACGATTGGGACAGTTTTTTTTCGGGCTGTACTTGACTCGTCGCGCAACCTGGCGTAAACAACACGAACTACTAGGAAGTAAACACGTGTTTTGTTATTCTGTTCTAACAACTCTGTGGTTTTTGCTGTAAATACACATTTTGTGATCTATGTTGGCTATCTTTGGTTGCATTTATGTTTATGGTTTTGTTGCGAAAAATAACAATAATGCATTTGTCTGTGTAACAGGTAGGTTATTATGAACGTAGAAATAGTGTTGCATATTGGTCGTTTCGTAGAGCAATAATACGGCGGGTAAGTAGAACCACAAAAATATGAATATCGTAACTGTTATAATAGCCGAGTGGTCTAAGGCGCCCGTCCATCAACACGAGGTCCAGCATCTCGAGACTGCCTGCTTCCCCGAGAAAGACATTTATCAAGTTCTGAAAAATAAGNCAAGATGGCTAGGGCCACCATGCCGCTCAGTAAAGGCAACAGAGCAGATTGTTAGCACTACCATATGTTACTGCTGGGTGCACAGTCAGCTCTGTAGCGGCATCAGAGCAGCATTGTAGGGAATACCATATTGGATTGTGGTCAGAACCCTACTATACTAGCTTGTAATCGCAACATTATATTCTGTAGAAAGTAATGACGTCACTGACTGACACACTGACATTTTACAATATGTTCTGTTGGCGTTACCGTATACCTTTAACAATATTCTTAGGGTAGCCACAACCAGACTGATGTCCCTATTTTAACAGTCTTGGAGGGTGACGGCTACAGAATTATGGTTCCTACAACAATATTTTTCTTCCAGTGAACAAACTGTGCCAATCTCATTTTTGATTATCCTCTAAAACAAGATGGCATTTGCTTGTCCCTAAAATATTCTGGGCTGTACTAGAAAATTACGTTCGTTGTGAAACTGAAGGCAAAGTCGCTACCAGAACAACACCTTCCATTACCAAATCCTGTACACGGGCCAGCGCTAAAGGTACGTTACGTACTTGAGCCAGGGGCGCATGTTGATTGGCTGCTGCACAGTGAGAAGCCACCATTTCTCTTCTGACTGCACAGCATATGGTTCGATTTCATAGTTACGAAGTGTTCATNCTGCACAGTGAGAAGCCACCATTTCTCTTCTGACTGCACAGCATATGGTTCGATTTCATAGTTACGAAGTGTTCATTCATTGGCGCAGAACTACGCCCAGATGTGTCAGTTTAAGAATGATTCGCTGACACAAACAGTGCAAAGGTACATGTGCTTGAAATGTAACCTGTCTTCAGATAATAACGCGAAATTCCGAGGTAACTACTTATAAGTGTACTATTAGTGTGCACACGAAACAGAGCGTAGATAAGAGTATCACATTCGGATACATACACAGCAAAATGTTTTTTTAGTAAGAGCTGAACATGTTTTTGTAACAATACAGAAATTTCTGCGATTCCATAAGAAATATTATACTGTGAACCTGATACGTTTGTTAACAGCAAATTTATTTCTACAAAAAAATGTTGCCGTTAATTCTGAAATTCTATATACTGCTGATTGCGTGTTGGAAGTCCAAGTAAACTCAATAAAGGATG
>NQII01014079.1:0-18505 GCA_002778355.1 Clitarchus hookeri | reverse complement strand
GAAAATAGAACTTATATTTTATAAAGATTTTGAAGTCATCCGGACTGAATAAAGAGACTAGTAAAACTGGTGAAAAAAACTGGACCCAATAAAATATCAGCAATATGTAGGAATAATGAAAAAGGTATTAAATTTTTGTGTTAAGGACACATGCGAAAATAAAGGCTAAATACTTGATGAGGTGCAGGGCATCACAGAAAAATTATGTGAGAAAAGAGAAAAACGAAGGGAGAAAAAACTAATCGTGCAGTAAACCAAAAAGGGATGAGTTAAGTTTTTGTGTAGAAGGGTAAGATAAGCCGTAGCCTGTTTTACGAACAAAATATTTCCNCCAAAAAGGGATGAGTTAAGTTTTTGTGTAGAAGGGTAAGATAAGCCGTAGCCTGTTTTACGAACAAAATATTTCCCGTATTTTCCCTCGGTCTGTTCATTTACCACCTCTAGACATTATAGTAAATAATTATTTATATATTTAAGAAGAAAGTATTAACAAATATAAACCAATTGTTTTTTTTTAATCTGCAAATATTCGTGTTTATGTAAACTTTTTTTTTGGGGGGGAGGGTGGATGCCTACGTAAGGGAATGCAAGGTAGATAACACATGCGTGTTGCGCAGTAATCTCTCTCCGTGTTCTAGCATTATACTGCTTTCCTGCAAACAGCACAATCAAAAACAACGTGGTTAGTATTCGAGGTTAGAACACTGTTTACGTATGCAAGTGTACTTGAGCCATCTTTACGCTTCCTTTATCCTAGTTTTACACTCAAAATTCGAGTTAGTGGAAGTTCATTGCTTCGCATCGGAATTCAACCATTCGAATCAGTAACAATGGCTTGAAAAAAAAGTCGGTAGAAAACCACTAATTGAAAAAGTGACAGGCAACAGCGCACGGCGAATTAGATATAGCGTCAANAAAAAAAAGTCGGTAGAAAACCACTAATTGAAAAAGTGACAGGCAACAGCGCACGGCGAATTAGATATAGCGTCAATTGAATTTATTCAAATCATTAAGCAAAATTAACGTATTTGTGAAACTAGCCGTCAATATTGTGCAATTCAACGTAGTTTTAAAATGATAAAAGAAATATTAGCTGTGTTCGCGATTTAAACACGTAATATCACGNTTGTGCAATTCAACGTAGTTTTAAAATGATAAAAGAAATATTAGCTGTGTTCGCGATTTAAACACGTAATATCACGTCTCACCAATCCAGCCGTCATACAAACCTTGACTTTAAAAAATATATATATGTATATATAGTGTTTTTATTGAAATACGCATATCTTAATTGTATGTCCTTTCTTTTCGTTGTTAGTTCAAATGGTAACATCAGGATTGATAAGCAAATTGTACTTATGAATTCAATTACTTCGGCATATTTAATGCATTTTAAGCCTTTAAATCGAGCGCTAAGATGGTTACGTGAAGACGAAAAGAATGGCGTAAAAACGAAACTGAAAAAAAAATTATGTTCATGTTGCCTCGTAAAATGGTATTACAAAAAGCTTAACTACATGAATTTATTAGTTTATGCGTAGTTATTTCATTTTCTACGCATTGTTTAAATAATCAATCAGTAAAAAAATTTACTGAAAAACAGCGAACTAATGGTTCATTAGTGAATGGTAATTGTTACTTAATCAGTAATAGGGGTATGCCGATCAGGGGGGAAGGACAGTGTACTGAAATGCAGAGGCGTTGTCCACCATCTTGGAATTTTCCTTTTTACCGAAAACATTTTTGTTTTTCCCTCATAATATGCCATTTCCCCATTCAAATCGGTCATTTTCACTAAAAAGGTTTTTTCTCNTCAAATCGGTCATTTTCACTAAAAAGGTTTTTTCTCTCATAACATTCCTGTTTTTTTTTTGTGCAAAAGGGGATTGCTGCTCAACGTGGCTGATTGATTCTTCGTTGTGGCTGAATTTACACAGAAGTGGTTAAAAGGTAAGCCAAAATGCAGAATCTGAGGAACCGCTAAAATAAAATAAATTTGAAATTATTATTAGAATTAAATATATTTTTACACTTATAACATTTTAAAGAGTAAGTATTGAGTGTTTTATATCAGCGAACTCGTATTTTCAAGCCGCATTAGATCGTGATGACATATCGACCACGTGACCCACTGTAAGGACCACCATGATGGATTTAAGAGGTATGCTCCTGGCCGCTGCCCAGCACCTTTCCCATACTACTTTCACGGGTCAGGCGGCCGGCTGACGTCAAATCAATCGCAAAACGATCGCACATCTAGGAATAGATGCATTTGTAAACAATTATATTTATCTTTTTTAATTTATTTTATTTATAATTTTAAAATTCCGAAATATTTAAGAAAATACAGAAAAAGTTCTTTAAAATCTATTTTTAATGCAAAATCGGTATATAAAAGTTAATTTATGTAAATTTCCCACTTTCCCGTGATATTTGAAAACATTTTTAAAAAAATTAGTGGAAGTTTGGGGATTAAAATCCATAACCTCTCGAACAGGAGTATGGTACTCTAACCACTGTGCTACCTAAGCAAAGATAGTTCGGGTTTCAAAAATATATTAGAATAATTGCCAAACGAAGAGGCAGCCATTCGCTCGTGCCTTGACATTAGTGGACCAAACATTGTTTTACATATTTTTTCAATCAAGGCATATATGGTACATTAACCTATTATTGGAGACTTTTTAGTTTTGAATTAATTTTATTTATAATTTTGAAAACATTTTAAAGTTAAACGTTGTATGAAAAATATGTAGTTACTTTAAGTCGGGGTCTGAACCATATGTGCCATCTTCACATTTATAGTTTTTTCATATTATTTATAAATAATTATGTAGCAAACCACTTTTTTTTCGCAAGTCAGGTTGTAAGCAAGTGAATATGTACAGGTATTTAGGTAGGCGCATATAATTTCGGAACTCTTAGCGTCACGCTCGTGAAATCCAGTTTGCAAGTATCATTTATACCTCCAGGAATGTATGTTTAAGCCCTTTATAACCATAGTGATTAGTCTATATATTTGTTTCATTGTGATGTAATTAACGAAAACAGTTCATAACAGACTGGTTACGGTATAGTGTTAATAAGAAAAAATATTACATTTTTGTGTTTAAAATTTATTAAAATATATTACAAAAAAACAACAAAAAATATTCTCATGTTGCTTACACGAGTTTAGACAAAGTGTCTCTCATGATTGCCACTTTCAAACTAACATTCCTAACTGAAACGCAACTCCTAATATACTCGCAAGAAGGCACCTAACATTCAATGTTCCACCCACCATAATTCATGTTTAGAGTAACTATAGAGTTCAGAACAACCGAAACACAAACATTCCTGCCATCTGTCAAACTTACACAACATAACGTACCAAAGCCCCCACCCCCTTCCTAAATATGAAACCTTACATAACGCCAGAAAAAAATTAAAATGTCCTAACTTAACCTAACCTTTCACCGTCCGGATAAAAATCATACTTATTCTAAGCAGTCGTATGTCTAGAATTATTTCAGCCACTTATAAAAATTTGACATACCCAGACTTTTGAAACGCTTTTCAAACAGACTGTGGCCAATCAGCATCTCGAGTAACATTCACCTTACACTTACAAATTAACAGTCAGATCAAGCAGAATTACATTTAAAATCCAATATAGCCAGATAAAAAGTCAGACACTATCACGTCTACCTAAGCAACCTAACATTCAAGGACAGCCCATCTCACAATAATTCTTACCATCTGTCAACGTAACGTAATCGGCTGATACCAGACCACCCAACGTACCAGCCAGAACTTCTTATATGACCCAAGAATAATTCAATTCAACCATACCACCAAAAATGCCAATCATACCATCCATCATAACTCAAGTGTACCAAGCAACTACAGAGTTCAAAGAAGCCCATAAACTAATACCCATTCCATTTTCTCTGTCAATCTACACCATAGATCCTAATGACTCATAATGACCCATAAATGACCCCTTATTGTGGTGTGTGTGGTGAACGTGGTACTGAATGTGGTGCATGTTTTGGTGATTGTGGTGTGCGTTGCTGATTATGATGTGTCTGGTGCTGATTTTGGTGTATGTGGTGCTGATTGTGGTGTGTGATGCTGATTGTGTGGAATATGGTGCTGATTGTGGTGCATGCAGTTCTGATTATGTGGCATGTGATGCTGATTGGGGAGCATCCAGTGGGGATTGTGGTGTGTATGTTGCTGATTTTGATGTGTGTGGTGCTGATTGTTGTGCATGTGGTGTGTGTGGTGCTGATTGTGGTGTGTGTGGTAGTGTTTTTGGTGTGTGTGGTAGTGTTTGTGGTGTGTGTGGTAGTGTTTGTGGTGTGTGTGGTAGTGTTTGTGGTGTGTGTGGTAGTGTTTGTGGTGTGTGTGGTAGTGTTTTTGGTGTGTGTGGTAGTGTTTGTGGTGTGTGTGGTAGTGTTTGTGGTGTGTGTGGTAGTGTTTGTGGTGTGTGTGGTAGTGTTTGTGGTGTGTGTGGTAGTGTTTGTGGTGTGTGTGGTAGTGTTTGTGGTGTGTGTGGTAGTGTTTGTGGTGTGTGTGGTAGTGTTTGTGGTGTGTGTGGTAGTGTTTGTGGTGTGTGTGGTAGTGTTTGTGGTGTGTGTGGTAGTGTTTGTGGTGTGTGTGGTAGTGTTTGTGGTGTGTGTGGTAGTGTTTGTGGTGTGTGTGGTAGTGTTTGTGGTGTGTGTGGTAGTGTTTGTGGTGTGTGTGGTAGTGTTTGTGGTGTGTGTGGTAGTGTTTGTGGTGTGTGCGGTGCTAAGTGTGTTGCATGTGGGTAGAAAGTGAGAATAATCTCACCTTATTTTAAAATACAGTTATGTTGTCCTATCGCTATAGCTGAAAGGTGGACATTAAATTTAATAATCTCGTTTTAAAAAGTGGATATCCTGGTCCCTGGGTATACTTAATCACTTCCTGGGTAAACTCTGTTTGCTCTTTGTTCTAAAAGTGCCTGGAACTACAGCAGGCTCGCAACATGCTACGCCATTAGTCGATGCACAACTTGAACTTTGAATTGAGCAATGCAGCATGATGGTAGTCCCCCACCATTCTTACCAATTGGTCTTTGCGAAACTTGAACCTTATGCAGATTGTCCGTGGAGGGATACAAGGGAAATAGTTCCAAAAAATTTTATATTTTAGGAAAATGCACCTGCTTCATTCCACTCTCTCTTGTGAATTTGCTGTGTATGTTGTATGATTCCGAGTGTNTTAGGAAAATGCACCTGCTTCATTCCACTCTCTCTTGTGAATTTGCTGTGTATGTTGTATGATTCCGAGTGCTTCTCCTCTACTGTCATCTTGAGTGTATCAACAACTTCATTCGGGTCTTCGGTACATAGATAGTCAATATTTTCAGCAACTTTTGCATTCATCGTGTCGCTTTGCTCTATTAAATTGCCTTCTCTTTATGGGAGGAGTTGTTTGCTCGTCAGTATTGAGAACCGACGACCGTTTCTTTTGAAGTTCGTCGACTTCACGTGAAAGTCTTGCAAGTGCACATTTCACACAAACCGACTTTAATGCATCTGTCTTTAGTATCAACTGTCTCATCATAATCGCCTGTCGAATCGGTATCCATATTTATATATAAATTCACCACATGCAACGTATTAAGCACCACATGCACCACAATCAGCACCACAATCAGCATAATAGGCACCACACAAACCATAATCAGCACCACAATCAGAGCCACAGTCAGCATCATAGGCACCACACACCCACAATCAGNGGCACCACACAAACCATAATCAGCACCACAATCAGAGCCACAGTCAGCATCATAGGCACCACACACCCACAATCAGCACCACAGACACCATAATTAGCACCACATGCACCACAAGAACCAGAATCAGCACGACAAACAGCACCACAATCACCAAAACATGCACCACATTCAGTACCACGTTCACCACACACACCACAATAAGGGGTCATTTATGGGTCATTATGAGTCATTAGGATCTATGGTGTAGATTGACAGAGAAAATGGAATGGGTATTAGTTTATGGGCTTCTTTGAACTCTGTAGTTGCTTGGTACACTTGAGTTATGATGGATGATATGATTGGCATTTTTNTTTGAACTCTGTAGTTGCTTGGTACACTTGAGTTATGATGGATGGTATGATTGGCATTTTTGGTGGTATGGTTGAATTGAATTATTCTTGGGTCATATAAGAAGTTCTGGCTGGTACGTTGGGTGGTCTGGTATCAGCCGATTAGGTTACCTTGACAGATGGTAAGAATTATTGTGAGATGGGCTGTCCTTGAATGTTAGGTTGCTTAGGTAGACGTGATAGTGTCTGACTTTTTATCTGGCTATATTGGATTTTAAATGTAATTCTGCTTGATCTGACTGTTAATTTGTAAGTGTAAGGTGAATGTTACTCGAGATGCTGATTGGCCACAGTCTGTTTGAAAAGCGTTTCAAAAGTCTGGGTATGTCAAATTTTTATAAGTGGCTGAAATAATTCTAGACATACGACTGCTTAGAATAAGTATGATTTTTATCCGGACGGTGAAAGGTTAGGTTAAGTTAGGACATTTTAATTTTTTTCTGGCGTTATGTAAGGTTTCATATTTAGGAAGGGGGTGGGGGCTTTGGTACGTTATGTTGTGTAAGTTTGACAGATGGCAGGAATGTTTGTGTTTCGGTTGTTCTGAACTCTATAGTTACTCTAAACATGAATTATGGTGGGTGGAACATTGAATGTTAGGTGCCTCCTTGCGAGTATATTAGGAGTTGCGTTTCAGTTATGAATGTTAGTTTGAAAGTGGCAGTCATGGGAGACATTTTGTCTAAACTCGTGTAAGCAACATGAGAATATTTTTTGTTGTTTTTGTAGTAATATATTTTAATAAATTTTAAACACAAAAATGTAATATTTTTTCTCATTAACACTATACCGTAACCAGTCTGTTATGAACTGTTTTCGTTAATTACATCACAATGAAACAAATATATAGACNCATTAACACTATACCGTAACCAGTCTGTTATGAACTGTTTTCGTTAATTACATCACAATGAAACAAATATATAGACTAATCACTATGGTTATAAAGGGCTTAAACATACATTCCTGGAGGTATAAATGATACTTGCAAACTGGATTTCACGAGCNATCACTATGGTTATAAAGGGCTTAAACATACATTCCTGGAGGTATAAATGATACTTGCAAACTGGATTTCACGAGCCTGACGTTAAGAGTTCCGAAATTATATGCGCCTACATATTCACTTGCTTACAACCTGACTTGCGAAAAAATGTGGTTTGCTACATAATTATTTATAAATAATATGAAAAAACTATAAATGTGAACATGGCACATATGGTTCAGACCCCGACTTAAATTAACAAAATTTGTTTCATAACACATTTGACTTTAAAATGTTTTCAAAATTATAAATAAAATTAATTCAAAACTAAAAAGTCTCCAATAATAGGTTAATGTGCCATATATGCTTTGATTGAAAAAATATGTAAAACAATGTTTGGTCCACTAATGTCAAGGTACGAGCGAATGGCTGCCTCTTCGTTTGGCGATTATTCTAATATATTTTTGAAACCCGAACTATCTTTGCTTAGGTAGCACAGTGGTTAGAGTACCATACTCCTGTTCGAGAGGTTATGGATTTTAATCCCCAAACCTCCACTAATTTTTTTAAAAATGTTTTCAAGTATCATGGGAAAGTGGGAAATTTACATAAATTAACTTTTATATACCGATTTTGCATTAAAAATAGATTTTAAAGAACTTTTTCTGTATTTTCTTAAATATTTCGGAATTTTAAAATTATAAATAAAATAAATTAAAAAAAATAAATATAATTGTTTACAAATGCATCTATTCCTAGATGTGCGATCGTTTTGCGATTGATTTGACAATGTCAGCCGGCCGCCTGACCCGTGAAAGTAGTATGGGAAAGGTGCTGGGCAGCGGCCAGGAGCATACCTCTTAAATCCATCATGGTGGTCCTGACAGTGGGTCACGTGGTCGATATGTCATCACGATCTAATGCGCCTTGAAAATACGAGTTCGCTGATATAAAGCACTCAATACTTACTCTTTAAAATGTTTTAAGTGTAAAAATATATTTAAATTCTAAAATAATTTCAAATTTATTCTATTTTAGCGGTTTCTCAGATTCTTCATTTTATTTGACGTTTTAACCACTTCTGTGTAAATTCAGCCACAACGAAGAATCAGTCAGCCACGTTGAGGAGCAGGCCTTTTTTTCATATGTGTGTGGAAAAAAAGAGAAATTCTGAAGGAAAATAGGGAAATTTTTAGTGGAAAAGACCAGTTTCAAGAAGAAAATTGTTTATTTTGAGGGCATACCGTAAAATGTTTAGAGAAAAACGGAAAATTTCAAATTTTTGGACGGCGCCTTGGTGCTTCAGCCACCAACCATTGTCTCCGGATATGCATAATCCTACTTCTTAAATCAATATGTGAAGGAAAACTGGATTTTTTTTCACCAATTTATCATTTAAATTGACTGAAATCGCCATTGTATAAGTCAGGTGCTGTCAACTGATTTAAACAATAAAATCTCACTGATGCAGACTTGGAGTGTAGTGCAACTAGAATACATTCAGTTAAGTCAAATAATGTATTCTTGCAAAGGTGCAGGTTTTTTGGAAATTGAAAAGTATAACGTCCATCACTGAGACAACGTGACTTTGAAAGTTTTTCTGGCGATTGTTTGTCTNTTTTGGAAATTGAAAAGTATAACGTCCATCACTGAGACAACGTGACTTTGAAAGTTTTTCTGGCGATTGTTTGTCTATTTTAAGTACATGGGGAATAGAGGGAAAAGGGTCTACCTCATCTTCAGTCTATAGTTGCATGAGTCCCCTATAGTCTATTTACAGTCAATTCCCACTTTTCTGAATCCTTGCTGAAGTTCTACTAACAGGATATATATATATATACCTCCGCCTCGTTGAAACAAAGCTTAATTGAGTTTGTACAATTACACAAATGGGATAACGCCTCGCATTCGTGCGCACTCGGTGTAATATTATTTTTCATGAAAGCTATTTCTTTCTAGGCATTACCAACACACCAATTTTCTCACTGTTCTTTTTCACAATATTTATAAACGAAATATTGTATTTTATAAATCAATAAAAAGTAAAAGCAACTTAATGTAAACACAAGTAAAGAAAAGCTTGCGGTACACATGGGATATTTATGAAACAACGAAACACGTCATACATGATGTGATTTTTTCCAAGGTTGATTCAAAAAGTGTGAATAAACCGCGATTAGACTATGAGAGCCCGTGCACGTGTACGTAAGGACGAGTACGTATCAGGATGAAATACGTTATTCTTACCAAACGTTCCTAATGGTGTGCGTGTTGTGTAGAAGTGTACGAGATGGGGGTATATCTCACATAAGGCCTTCAGCCAATTTAATTGAAGGAAAANGTGCGTGTTGTGTAGAAGTGTACGAGATGGGGGTATATCTCACATAAGGCCTTCAGCCAATTTAATTGAAGGAAAAGAACACGAAGTATTTTATTGCATTAAATAAAATATCTATGTTATAATATAAAACGTACTTTTTATTTTCCTTTACTCAATTAAAAATAAGTCTTAATTGTATGTAAGTATTAATTGTATATTAACTTTGTATTGTATTATCATATTTAGTGTTAAATTATTAACCCATCATGTGCAGTAAGTAATAAAAATTACATGAAATTATATTTACTAATAAATCACTACTTCACTCAAATGATATAGATTAATAGTCTCGTGTGACTGATTTAATTAAGGTTAGTTTTGCTACAGGTTGGGAAGACCAATGTTGAAAGTTCGGCATCCAAACATTTTCGCCACTAGGTAAGTTCTAACGTCGGCAATGTACCAGATTTTGCTCTATTTTCTACGTCTAAAAACAATTTAATTGCAATGGNCTAGGTAAGTTCTAACGTCGGCAATGTACCAGATTTTGCTCTATTTTCTACGTCTAAAAACAATTTAATTGCAATGGTTATAAATAAAATATAAACTAACTTCGTAACTAAGTAAAATATTACTCTTTCATTTTTAACGTAGCTTAAAATTGTAATCTAAAGTTACCTTTTGGAACACTTCGCACCTAGCGGCGGAAATTTTCTCAATGCCAAACACTCCCATAAAAAATCACGTTTTGTCCCTAACCTGAGTAGAATAAACTTTAGTTGAACACAAAGTGTACATCCAATATGAATCACACAAATTTTCTTTACCCCTATCACGCCCATTGTAGGCAGTTGTCTACATGTTGCACAGGAAGCTTATATTGGACCGGTTCTGTACTCTGCGAGGCTCAGCGCCCAACGATCTTCCCTGTGAGTCACTGATTCGTAAACCATCACAATGCTCTGCGTTAAGACTGGTTCATATCACTGATCGGCGAACACAAAGCCCGCGGATTACAGGTTGTGATTGCCAGCTGAAACACAGCGCGCATCAGAATTTTCTCATTTGCAACAACAGAAATTATATTTTAACTGTGTAATGAAAGAGTTAAATGTTCCATGCAGACATATCTTGCGTCCATACGAAATTGATCGTGAACCGACCTTCACAAATAGGTACGCCAGTGCAGCCAGCACGAGATAAAAGAGCGAGAGACCGTATAACGATGGTTTCGCAAGGGGGTGGCAGGACATATAAGAAGGGTAGTGATGTTCGGATGGGCACGCGGCCTATCCGATAGCAGCGTTCTCGACGGGCTGACGTCTGCACAACGCGAGCGGATGTCCGGCAATGGGGTGCCCATTACAGCAGAAGAATAGCAGGTTAGATGCGTGGCGCGATCTGTGCTGAGGCACGCGCGATAGTGGACTGCGCTTGCAAGGAGGCCTGTGCACGGATCTGGAAGGAAACTTGGAATTTGCACGCTTTACTGTCAGACGGGACGACGTACAAAGACACCGCTTGGCCAGCAGCCAAAGACGACGTGGGAATACTACCTGCACCGTGGGATAACAAGTATGGAAAGAAAAATGTACGGTGCCCGAATTCTTCGGAAACATCAAGTCATGTGTAAAAGAAAAACTTGGTATAGGTGCTCACTGTGAACGGAACACTTCTGAAACCCATGCTTAAGATCTACTTTAAAGCACATTGTGTATTCTTCCACCGAATGTGCGAATAAAATTGTCATGTGCCTGGTCTCTTTATTCGTGCGTCGGTCTAGTAAAATTGTAAAATTATTTGAAAAGTAAATATTTTGTAACTTTTCTTGTTAATACACTCATATGTATATAGAAATAGCAACAAGTTAAATAAGTATATTATATACTAATGCTCCCCTTACATTTTTAATTCAACTTTACCCCTTGGGAATATATTCCCTCTACCATTACCAACTTTACACGACGCTTGTCAGCAAATTTGCCTCTTGAAATATACGAGANTTACCTGATATACGAGATGTGTTCAAAAAATAAGGTGACTTTGCAAATTTCGAGGGCTACGTACATTCGATTATCGATTGTTTTTATTGTTATGTTGGTACACATGTCCCCAACACATGTTGACATTATCAGCCATTTTGCTTTGTTAGTAAGTTTGTGACAGACATAAAGGTTAGACGTGTTTTGGTGTGCTTGGCGATTTTTTGCTATCGCAAACAATGGATCAAAGAATCCGTATTAACAACACCGTAATCATGCATCAGCCACCGTATTCACCGGACGTGGCCCCCTGCGACTTGTTCCTTTTCCCAAAACTGAAGAGACCCATGAAAGGACGGAGGTTTGCCGCGATTGAGGAGATAAAGACCTGGGAGACTTCAATGCCATACCAAAATGCGCATACCATAAGTGCTTCGAGGATTGGCAAAAAGCGCTGGCACAAGTGCATTATATCTAAGGGGGATTACTTTGAAGGGGACAAAATAGATATTGATAAATATATAAATATTTATCGAGACAAAGTCACAAAATAACAAGTCACCTTATTGTTTGAACACACCTCGTATCCAGATAGCGGCAGTGAAAATTTTCAAATTTTTATTTCAGAAGTATGCAAATAACGGTGTACAACCTAGCAAGACATAAGCAGTGTTCACACTTCACACTTTATGAGTAAAACCTTTGGATAATCGTCCCGTAGGACATGTTAACTTTTTTCTTACTTCCGTTTGCATGAACCCATTATATTCTTCACTGGTTAAACAAACTTCCACTTATGTTTCCTCTACAAATACTACTATTAATTTGATAGTAAGTACTATTTAAAAACAGGCAGAAAATAGATTTTCTGGTAATGGCTAGTAAGAAATGGCCCTGGGATTCGCCTAGAGTGATTTTGGAAACCTTGAAAAGCGGGACCGGAAATCTAACCACGGTAGTTCTGAATGCGTGCCCAGTACATTCCTATTGATATAATACGACTAAGTTATTTTGATCCGGGAGCAGTGCGGAACCTATGAAAAAATTCTAAAATAGGTTTGTCTGTTTGTTTGAAAACTGCGCCAATATACGTCGATCTATTTCCGCAAGTCTGAATTCCTCTGCCTACAGAAAGCGCACTAGAGCCAGTGTTGCCAAATATTCCAAAAATCCCCGTTTTACTACCAAAATTACCCTTCTTGTACAATACGTGTAGTTAACTGTTAGTTTTTCTATGCTGGTTTACTACACTTAATTTCCGAACCACAATATAAAGAGTGTGTATAAACCAAGTGAAGAATAATTAGAAGAAGACGGGAAGTGTTCGACTCAAAAATGTATGTATTGAAAATATTTATCCTACTATTATGTCCTAGGGCTCGATTACAGATTTTTTATAAGAATTGTGTGAATCTATACATACATTTAAACAATTGTTGTAACAAATGTCCCATTTTTTCTTCCGTTTTCCTCGCCAGCTACCAAAATATTTCCGGAAAACGGGGAATTTCCCGACATTTGGCAACACTGACTAGGGTGCGTTATTCCACGAATATGCAGTGGCTGTTAACCGACACACGAATTCAATGTGAAACCAGGATTTCCTACCAGTTTCTTTAAAGTTTCCATTTTTTAAACTTACCGATCGCAAAATTTCAGTACACATAAAATTGCACAAGGAATATATTTTTTAATGCTTTAATAAAATATAATTCTACACCGTAACAGTTTCTTGCATTATATAACACGTAATTATATTTACTTATTAATAAAAAAACTTTTTTACCTTTTTTAATGGCTGTTTATTACCAAATATGCATGTAATTTAATAAACTTGTGCTGCAACCCAACTGTAATAAAATAAATTACAAATAATTTTCTTAGACACACATTGGTTTTTCTTTTAATTTTCAATGAAAACAAAAATGTTTTACATATAATGAGCAGGTGGTACCACAAAATAATACATTCCCATTTATTTTCACTACTTTAAAAATGACAAAAAAAATTGTAATTGATGCCTTATACTAGTACTAACTACATTGCCTTACTTATTTAATTACTTTCAAATATACCACCATCATAGCCACTAATTACTCAAGATAAAAACTTGTTCACAAGCTCTTGCCAGTGCACATAAAAAACTTTGAGGTGAACGGCCAAAGTAACGTCGTCCGCGGGTACGAAATCTCCTTACTTTTGGTGTGAANCACATAAAAAACTTTGAGGTGAACGGCCAAAGTAACGTCGTCCGCGGGTACGAAATCTCCTTACTTTTGGTGTGAAGACTGTACGATCGTAAATTTTCGGTTCTTCTCCGTACTTCTCTGCTTAGTTCATGAATTGTCCGTGTGTGTGCTGATATTCCCGTGCAGTTGGCAACCCTGAGTGGAACGCTCCGCGCGGCCAGCTACCCCTCACCCCGCGCGACATTCGTGTCACGCGCCAGTGCCTCCATCTTGTTGTTATCACGTAATAACAAAACTGATACTATTTTTTTTGCCACCCTTGTATAAGTTGGGTAATAAATAGGGCCACCTGTTTTTCGCGAAAAGACTTACGCGCAGGCTAGACTTCAATATCCTATGTGCACACTTGCAGTCTGCATTTGGCTATTGGCCGCTGGTCTTTGTGTGAAGTGAGCCAATCAGAATTTAGTGTATCCGATACTGACCGTCCGTGATTCGTGGGCAGGCAGATACGACGCGTAACATTTCAAACGATCCAATCACCAAAGTGGTTCTGAACTAAAGTGTTTCGGAACACAACTCGTCCTGAAATCTATTCGTAAAAACCCGGTGCCCCTAGCAATAAAAGATATAAATAATTCCATGTATTTTTTTATTTGCAAGAACATGTGTCTCAAAATGTTCCTACATTGCGGCAGTCCATTTTCGAGTAAATAAGGAAGGTCTCATTATATTAGGTGTCCAGGAATANCAAAATGTTCCTACATTGCGGCAGTCCATTTTCGAGTAAATAAGGAAGGTCTCATTATATTAGGTGTCCAGGAATAAAATCACTGCATTTAACTTTTTTCATGCAGAAATAGTGAGTTCACAAAACTTTTTTCTTATCAAAATTTCATTTTTCCATAAACACACCCTAACTTCACTCGATAGCATTACATTTGTTACTCCAAATGATGTAGAAACGCCTTTAAATTCAATAAACGCAATTGGCCCTAAGAGTGTTGTGGCTCTTTGCTGGAACTTGAGCCACACATACTTACTTTGATTGTGGTACCCGATTACACAAGGTGAATAGTAAAAATATTGAAACTGATTAATGGATTGTGCCAGAAAGGAGTCAATATTATGAACATTTATTTGTTGTTCGGCAGAATAAAGCCGGCTTTAGTGACTTTTTTTTCGTGAGATTGCATTAAACGTATTCCTCGAAAGCGCAATCTGTGTACTTTGCTTTCACGGAATTTGTGAAAGAACATATTTCAATGTCTGGAAAAAAGAGAAGGAACCGAAGTTTGGGACGCATCCATTCGTCAAAAGAATGGATTTTTCTGATAACATCTCTCGGTGTATCCGCAGAATTGCCAGTGAGGGAGCGGGAAAGTTGGAGACAAACCAACGGCTAGAAGGAAAAGGAAGGTGGCAAGAAAAGAATAAATGGGTTTGGGGCGAAAGCGCACGAATAATGGAGCGAAAACACGAGAAGCTTTTACCTCTTATAGACGGCACACATTCGAATACAGGCCGCCTCCTAGGAAAGGAACAGAAAAAAATACTTCCTTCAGAGTGTCAGAACGAAAAAGTGGCTTCGTTGAACATGTGATCAACTTAAAACAACGGCCCGTACTCGATTATTAGTGCAACAACCTTTTCCCCACGTTCTTGCTGCACGAAGACAATTTCCTGTGCTATGTATATTTCATATTTTCTTAAAATAAAAACTACTAAACAAACTTTTGTTTCAGAAGAAAAGTAAAACCGAAAAAAAAAAATAATTCTACAAATTTTTAAAGCCATAATATAGAAATTATAGAATTACAATCATCGTTAATGGTCTTTGCCAATTTCAGGAGTAACTATGCAATATAAGTGCATTAATTCCCCATGATGATATATAAAAAGTTAAAGCGTTAGGAATAGCTTGGCAGAGATACGGAATACATTACATGGGTTAAATATTTGATATCTTAGTATCAAGAAGTTATCGATGTAACTAATGAAGCTGCTTTCCTCTTAATTGATGCAAATAATTAAATTGATTAACTGATTCCCGAGATATAATGTAAATGCGTTATTTTTCTATTTGAAGTATTTTCCAAATTGGTGCACTAATAACAGTATCAGTTTCTAAATTAAATACATCATCAACTGTCAACGTACCAAATTTCGTTTAAATCTATTAAATAGTTCCCGAGATACAATGGAAAAAAAATTCTTTTTTCAAAATTCACTGTTTTCCAAAATGGCTAACCAATAAATTATTGCTTTCTAAATTCAATACTTATACCATGCACTATCAACTAACCAATTTTGGCTGAAATCAGTTAAAAGGTTCCCGAGATAAAACATAGTAATTTACATTTTAAAAATTGCCGCCATTTTGAAAGTAAGTATCCGGCGTGTGAAAAAATATACGTTTAATATCATTACTAAATACAATGTGTGCTAGTAGTTTGGTAAAATTCGGTTAGCGGGTTTAAAAGTTATTAGCACGGGAAATACACTTCAGGCAAACATTGAGGTAACTGCATAAGCGCATCTTTCCTCCGAAAGTATGCTAAAATGATTATGTAACATTGCCCTTTCTTCGTTTTCTCTATTGGTTTCTATAAAATTGTAAAATACGATTAATCTTTGTAGCGTTAATTTATATCCCACGGACACTTAACCCGTTAGTTGACGCTTTAATGTGTGAACTGCGGTGTTGCAATTGCGAAGTATTGTGACGTACGCTGTATTTGTATCTATAGGCTGTTCACGATAAAATGAGCACTTTTGAAGTCAACCTTACAAAAAAGTCACTGCCCCTACCTGCATACATTTTAACAGGCGCACTGAGAGACATGGGCCCAGTAAATTTGGTAACAATGGTGGGAAAGCAGTTTCATGTGTTAACATTGAATTAAAAGTGTTAATTAAACATTTGTGATAAATGAAATTAATTATTTCGCTTTCTGTTCACGCTACAATTATGCATTTAATATCGTTTTGAGAAAAGAGAATTTTTTTCTAATATCTTAAAGTTGAATAGTATGGGCTACAAATATAAAATAATTTTTTTCGTACCCAACACCCTTAAGTAATGTCATAGTGGAGAATTTTGCCTTTTGCTAATACCACTTAAATAATCTCTAAATAGCGAGAATGTGTACACATTAAGGCACCTGCTCATGACTGGTGCATGCATGGTATTGCATTGTCTTTGAGTTGATAGTTTGTAACACCGTATCAAATATATCCCTATAAAGCATGTTCACGATGAAGTGTGTACTTTTGAAATCAACCATAGATAAAAGTCACTGCTCCTACCTGCATATAATTTAACAGGCGCAATGAGTGGCTTGCACCCAGTAAAGTTGGTAACAATGGAGGGAAAGTAGTTCCATGTCTTAACGTAAAATTAAAACTGTTAGGAGATAATTTGCGAAAACTCAAATGATTCATTTTGCTTTCTGTTTTTATAATGCATCTAAGAGTAAGAATTAGCAGATTTGTAAATTATTTACGTTTCTAATAGTTTCAGAATTTCACTTCAGCAACGCACGAATAAAGTGATAAGCCAGTGGCAGTGTTAATTTTACATAAGGCGTAAGAATACACAACGTGCATGCAAGTAGATTTAGAGCAGAGCTTTCAAAAGTGCTCAGTTTACCATGAATAGTCTATAATGACAATAATGTTTGGTTCACATGCACACCAATGATGTCGAACAAGCAGAGCGGAAAAATAGAACAGCCAATCAGAAACCGACCTCGTTTTACGCACGAGCCAAGCTGAAAAGTTGAGGTCACGCTGATATTTCTGCTCTCTGAAAGAGCAGACTTTGCAACTATTTCCCACAAGGCAGGTGGTAAAAAATTTTATATCGCTAATTTATTGGATAATTAACTTGTATTGATGTAAAAATATAGAATAATTCGTTGTAGGTGTTTATAACGAAATACGTAAACATGAACGTTAAATTTGTTCAACACTTATATAAAATATATTTAATTTTTAAATGAACTGATCGGTAACATTAGACTATAAAATACTTTTGTAAGTATAAAACTAAATTGCAGTCTCCTGAAGATAATTTATTAAAAATTCTTACTACAAAGGAATTAACAAAATATGAAAAGGAATTACAGTATCTAGTTTGTTGTCCATGACTTATTCTGGAATATAAGTATTTAGAATAACGAACGAAATAACGCGGTCACAAACAGCCTGCAACCAAACAGCAAAATGGTAACGCAGAAAATCTGCTCACGTGTAAACAACCACAAGTTCTGTCAGTAATGTGTGTTTGGAATTATGGGACTCGACGTGAAAAAAGCTTAGGAGGCTTAATATGAAAGCGGCTTTGATTTGCTCCATGCATGCAAAAGAACAGTGCGTTTTAATGCTCTACCAGAGTGCCAAACAAAAGTCCTGCTTCACAGAATAAACCGAAGGGGACTGATCTGTCTCGAAAGGGCTGGTTAGGCCTCAAGAAAGAACGTAATTCGCCATAACAAGCATGCCAACTACCTTTGTACATCGTGCAAACTCTCCGCTTCATTGTACAACTGCAGTGTTCCAAAGCAAACAGTTAAGCATAATGGGGCCACGGTGGCTGAGTGGTTAGACTGCTCGCCTCCCATCAATGCGACTCGGGTTCAATCCCCGGCCAGTTCACTCAGGATCCTCGTGAGTGGAAATCGTGCCGGACAATGCCGCTGGTCGGCGGGGGTTTTTTTTTCGGGGATCTCCCGTTTCCCACAGCCCCTTCATTCCGGCGCTGCTCCTTATCTCACCTCACTTCAACCTCATCGGCTCTCAATACCTTGCTGTTAAGAGACGCCTGAATCTCTTCTCTCACTCAGTTAAGCATAATGCGAAACGGTGCCCTTTAAGTACATAA
>NQII01014078.1:0-18861 GCA_002778355.1 Clitarchus hookeri | reverse complement strand
GCTGGCAGGACTTCAATTCTTTTTAAAAGCACTACATTAGAAATGAAACCAGGAACTTATGCAAGAGTAGGAAGAAAATTACAATACACACGTGCCACACCCGAGACTTGAACCCAGAAAACCACGTTCAATAAGCTAGCGTGCAATCCACNCAATTACAATACACACGTGCCACACCCGAGACTTGAACCCAGAAAACCACGTTCAATAAGCTAGCGTGCAATCCACTCTATTAAGGAGATCGGATTCGGGGCATCAACTTCGTACTTAATCAGTCTTATGTTTATAATGATATGTTTTACTAAACTAAAATATTTATAGGGCCGTCATTTTGAAAATAAGTGACTGGGACACTTAAAACATATAAGATTACAAGGATTACCATAGAATTTGATGAAATAATTTTTTTGGTCCTTTTGTTATGGTACAAAATACCATTTTTTCTTATTTAAAGTTATACTACAAAATTAAAAAAAAAAAGTTATATATGCGATGCTTCTAATATATATTGTCTACATACAAATTTTGATTGAAACTAGTGAAAAGTTTTAATATATGTGGCAAACTTAAATAAATTATTAATGAATCCACCATTTCGAACATTGTTGTCTAACCTACTTAAGTCATGAAATTTTACACGGCCTTCAGTAGCAATTAAAGTGTTCATAATTTGGTAGTAATCAGTTGAAATTTTTCAATGTAACATTTGGTGGAAGTCGATTGATTGGGCCTCGAGATTAGGCATACAAACTAAATTATTTTCATGTGACAATTTTCATAAATGGAGTACAAAAAAGAAATGCAGTAGCATATTCGATTATTGTATAATGCTAATATACAAATCTAAGTTAAAACAGATTAAATAGTTTGGTACATAAGTACATAAATATGGCCTACCACAGTACAAAATCTTCACACTTAATGTTTTATTGGTTGGGATATCTAACAAAATGGCAGAAATATGAGTCTCTGCATAGACAAATCTAATGGTTTTAATAGGTACTACCGGCATGCCAAATTGAGTTGGAATTTGTTTTGTTAATAAAATATATTGAGTTATAATATTCATAAAGCCACCATTTTGAAAATAAATGCCTGACCTACTTAAGACATACCAGTTTACACCACCTGCTGCAGTACTATTTTGTGCCAAATTTGGAAGTAATTTGTTAATTGTTTCCCGAGATATAAAATAAACACACATTATTTAGTCACCTGACACTATCTTTAAAAATGGAGGACAAAATATGCTCCGTGTAGATACAGTTGACAGTTATTATATAAACTGCCAAGATACAAATATAAGTTGGAATAGAATATATGTTTTCGACGATATAGCATTTAAAGTTAAAATGTTTCTATATTGCCGCCATTTTGAAAGTAAATGTCTCACATGCTTAAAACATACCACTTAACATTATCTGCCCCAGTACTACTTGTTTGCGAAATTTTATAGGAATAGGTCAATTGTTTCTTGAGAAATGACAAAAACTTTATTTATTCGCATGGAGCTATCTTACAAAATTGTTCACAAAATATTCTCCATGTAGACAATGTTGACAGTTGTTATATCTACCTGCCATCGTATAAATATATCTTGGAAATAATTTTGTGGTTCTTACGAAATAGCATTTAAAGCTAAAAATATCTGAATGTACGCCATTTGGAAAGTTAGTGTCTGAGGTACTTAAAACATTAAATTTTACATCATCTTCCAAAATGGCAAACAAAAGCGGTTATGTGTTGGTATAATGATGCTCGTAACAGATTATTTCATTGGTCAAAATGTGGTCGAAATTGTTAAATAGTATGGCAGATATACCAAATAAACCTAAAAAAATTTGTATGTCCCCCATTTTTAAAGTTATGTCACTTGCGTTTATTTGGCCTATCATAGTATTACTGACCTGCCCAATAAGGCGAGAATTGGCTGAATAGTTTTCAAGATATAATGAAAAACCCTTATTCATTTATTTATTTGGTGATATTTTCCGAAATGGCTTACCAGCAACAATATTCATCTCAAAATTTAATTCATATACACTGCTCTAACAGCATACATTCTTTGGTATAAATTGGTTTTATGGTTCCCGAGATATGACATATAATCGTAAATTTCAAAATATCTACAATTTTGAAAGTAAGTGCCCGGCGTGGTCGAAAACTATAAAAGTCACGTGTCCTTACTAAATTATAGGTGTACCAAGTTCGGTGAAATTTGGTCCACGCATTCAAGAATTGAAAAGGGGGACACACACATGAACACGCGCGCAAACACAGACAGAAAAGTGATCTCATATGCGTTTCTTTCCTTCAGAAAGTAGGCTAAAAACACTAGACCGAATGTTGGTTCGCCATGTACGGTGGATTACACATCCACAGGAAACAACAAAGTGATAGAGTTACAATTTGTATTTGCACAAATGTGTTGCCAACCCATCATTTTTTATGGATGGGGGTTGATATTGGAGTCCAAATTTTTGTGCTTTTTACTACGCCGTATAATATTGTAGTGTCCAGGAACTCAGATATTCATAGCTCATTCTGTCTGTGTTACTAGCACAAAACATTCGCTTGAACTACGCAATCAAAGGCGGTTTCCACCTCTACGGTAATTCGGAATAGGCTTGGGCTGTATGTCGTGTATATGTTTTACACCTATCTTTTGATGAGGTATCTACCTGCCGAAGTTTGTCGGTATAGAGTTCAGTTCCACCACATACATATATATGTATATATAAAGATTTCACACGAGTTTTTATTAATTTCAATTGAAAAATGCAGTGTAAAATAACATTAACTGTCGCTGCCGGGTGCCGTGCCGGCCCGCACTCCTGCGCCCAGGCTAAATAAGAGAAATCGACCCGTGGCCTTCTTCAACAGCAATGGTCGAAGGACACAAAACACGAAGACGTGCGAGAGGACGCATGTTACATCGTGGACAGCCAAATGCTCGGCAGCTACAAAGGTGTACCATTACACAAAGCGAGAAAAAAACCGAAACAGAAATTAAATATCAAACGTAACCAACAATTACTTGTTGGCAGCTACTCAATACCATACGGTTTACTTACCCAAAGTGGTCACAAATAGTTTGGTGTTTCAGACCACACACGCCGACCATTCGATTTCTCTAATCAGTGTGCTGTGGTCCCAAAATCAGTATGATAAAGAGAATTGTCACACAGGTTTTTTTACGTTAAAGTTTCAAAAAAATTAAAATAATGTGTTACATTATAAAACGCATACAAAATAAAACAATGCAACGTAAGTGTTTTAAAGAACACATGTCCTGCCATCTGGCTTGAGAACTGTGGAACGAAACAAGAGTTTCAGAAGACACCAAAACGAGGTTGCTACTTTAAGAGCAGAAAAGAGAATTAATGTTGTCTGTTTCATATAAGTTGGCGAGATTTTCACAGTTCGACGAAAAAAAGGCCAATGTATACTTTTCTTTTATGTATCCTTTCGCCATCAGCTGGTGCGTCGAGTGGCGGCTGTATATGTATTTTATTAACACGCTCTTAGATATCCACTTTCCATTGTAATGCTAAACAAAATTTAAGGTATTTATAGCCTCACATCTGTCTAAAAAAATTTGTAGGTTTCAAAAGTGAAAACAGAAAAAGTTGCAAAAAATATAATATTTGTTAGCTGTTTTTTTATTTATTGCATACAACGTATATGGGTTAACATTTACGAAACGGTAATTGTATTTCTTTCACACTTTGGATGATACAGCTAATACTTTATGACTGGAAATAAAAGTAATTCGGGAAACTTGCGAGACAACGCACTTTTCATTCGCCAACAAACAACTTACCGACTTTTACAAAACAGTTATTCAGCTATTACTGATACTAAACAGCTTGAGTTAGAAACATGTGGCGTGGAATAATGTAAGATTGCTTAAAAACTATTCACGCATGTAGCACTTTCTTTGTTTTATCAATACAACATTGTAACAACACGGAAACAAGGAACTGGGTTTTCGGGAGAACCATATGGCTTATAATTTACGTAGACGAACGATTACCGGCTGAATAGAAATTACTAGTCACTAAAATCGCTGTACACAAAATGTATGTTACTTATGAAATTATGCAGAGCTCGCGGAAAAATAAAACTATTGGTATCTGTTCGTAAATTTGTTATATATTACACAAGAAAGCTATTTTTTTCTGGCTGGTAATTCTTCGGGAAAGAACGGATAGATGGCGCGCATAGCATGACAGGGTGGGTTGAGCCATTCACATTACTCAACAGATAGCAGCACGGTCTGCCTCTTGTTCCCGTTGTTTTTATGTTGATTGTTCTTCTATTACTGGCTCGGAACGACACGAATTTGAAATGCATTTAGTCAATTATTATAAAAATAAATCAACTAAATTATGCACTATTTATGTATGCTTTTGGAATTAATATCAAGCCCGTATGGAAAGATTGGTTGGAGATGTGAAAAAAGTTTTGAAGTTGCGTTTCATTTGGATACGGATCGTTTTATTGTGCATTTGATTTTGAACACCTATATATAACTACTTTGTCACAAAGTTTAGTTTGTAAAACAAACAACCACTGATTTGTGAACACGTAAAATTTAATGTATTAATAAATGTAGTAACTTTTTCTTATCGCGTAATTTCAGCTTATCTCATGTGCGTCGGCAGTGCACCCAAAATAGTCAAAGTAATATTATATTTTGTACATTTGTGCATCAGCTGATACAGGATTTCGTAAATGGAACTTTGTTTGTTTCGAATTCATCACGTTGCCACTCAATGACGATTAGAATCTCGCCAACTTATATGAAACAGACCATACAGTAACATAAAAATTTGCTGAAAAATTATTTATTCCAAAAATTATAATTTCGATTACAGTATGATTTTATATTTACATTACCTTTAAACTTTAATTTTGCATTCAGGGTACATTATTGAATTTCAACGAAATATATTACCATAAAATAAAGGAAATACGACGGAACTTTGCTAAAAGGAAGCAATTTGCTAACAATAGCAAATGAGGAAAAACAGTTTAATACGAATGCCACAAAATAGCACAAAAGTCATACAACAATTGACACGGAACAGGGAAGACGGTTCAGATGTAGACTAGACAAAATTATCCATGATTACAAACGAGACAAAGAGCCAACCAATGTGGAAAATCACGAACGAACCAGCAAGTCATCGCGTTTAGAAGAATGAGAACTTCTTCCATCTTCCTACGATAAAAATAAAATTTGTTCAAAATAAAATTAATTTTGAATACTTTTATGTAATACATCTGCGTGCACCAGTTGGTGGGGGAGGGGGCGGGTAAGTAACATTTCAACTGTAGCGATTGAAAAAGTTATTTCTGATTGGTCTTATTGTGTGCACCAATGGGAGGCTTACTCATCTCTGAATGGTCCGAATATCTAGCCAATGGAAGAAGTGGGTCTGGTCAGTAAGCTAGAACTATTATCGTTAACTTTAACTTGTCCTGCTTTTGCTTTGCGGTACACTGTGGCGTGTGGGGAAGTGCTGCAAGGTATGCTAGTGCTTCCTTAGTGCTGTAAACACTTGACGAACGCAGTAGGAACCGGAAACTAGAGTGGAGCCGGTAGAGTATGAATGTATTGCGGCCACTCACGAGAGAGCGGCGATGCACATATTACACACGCACTGTAACGTCAACCCCACTACTACGTTTAAGTGGCCGACGTGTAAATTAGCAAAGGATCAGATACGGCACACATCGAAACACAGCTCACCTTGCAACAGTTCACCACACGACGCTGATCTGCACGTCGCTCTTGTGTAGAACCAGACACGCAGGTATATGCAAGTTTCTCTGACCCACGGCGTCAATTTCGAGGCTCTGGTGACACTTCTCGCCCAACACATTCTGTAATGGTCCGGTTTGACCGCATGACATCAAATAAGTCCCACGACACAGCAGCACGCTCAAACTCCGTTAATCTGCACAAGCGGCGAGTGCCTACGCTACCCCGTCATAGAATACCTAGAGTGGCCTATGTACCTGGAGCTGTTTCGGCCATTCGAGGCACAGAAGGCAAGGAGCCATAAGGGTGACATCGACCCGCGTGCCTATCGCCAGGGAGCATCTACATGCAAGGTTCTGAAGTGGCGTGCAGTGTCCCCGTTATACCACTGGATCTGTGGTACTTTAAGCTCTCCCGATTACCGTTCGTATGCAAACGTCAGCTGTCCTTGCCATGTGCTCTAAGTGTATCGAGATTCTTGAAGTTTGGTGTGCAGGTTCACGAACATTGAAAGTAGCATACGGGTAGGTATACACATAGATACAGAGGCACGCGGGCTGAAAAGGTGATCTCACATGCCTATGCCTGACTAAGCCGCTGAACCGTGCGTGGAGGTTCAAGAAAAAGACCTATTTTTCAATATCCTTGCCACGTTCTTAAAATATATGATCCAAGAAGTAGCATTTATAATAGTTACATGTCCAACAAAAAGTTTCAGTTTTCCATTTTTTTTCTAATGTGCACTATTTCAAAATGAGTATAGCCGAAACGGGCATTTCACAAAATTATGTTTAGGTGATGAAACATTTGTGCAGTGTATTTAAGGTTTCGGAGGGTCATGCAGCTCATAATTATATTAATTATTACTACATAAAGTTATAGGGTCACCGCCGAGAATCTCGTTAGGTGAGTCGGCGATTTCAATTCCACACACAGGCGCTGAGGCATGTTATGAGCTTACCTGGGTCACCATTCCCATCCCGTGATTTTAGGCCTTGGACATGCAAAATTCCTCCAGTCACACGAACCCCTTGAAGGTGCTGGTCAAAAAAAAATCTCATTGTGTATCTGTAAGAAATGACCTTCAACATGCTGGCATTATTTGCAAGATCTATTTCACCCCATAAAAAAATTTATACGTTATTATTTTGCATAATGTTATGTCTAAAGCATAATTGTAATGTTTTTAGCAAGTGCATTTAATAAAAACTATCTCACATGCCAAAAAGATATAATTTCCTTTGAAATAAGTTACCATGAGCTAATTAAATAAATATTTAAAATTGCGCTGTTGAATAGCTTTGCAATTTTTAAAAATTGCTTAAAATCAGGGCACAATTACAACAAACTATTGATTTGCATCAGGGTGTAGTAAATTCATAAATTAAAATAAACTTGTAATACCACAAAATGAAATAAGACAGTTCCTTTCAAATATGCTTATAATTTTTCTGTAGAATATTTTATTCGTTTTATTTTTATATTCAAGAAACTCTGAAATTGTGATTTGGACATGGCATAATTCGTTATAAGTTAATTTTATTGGAGGAAAGAGAATTTACATGTAATGTATAAAATTAAAACAGTATTTTTGTGGAAGAAAAGAGGCATAAATGAAGTAGCAGTGGAGTGAAACGGTGCGATGTCCCGAGTAAAACTATCCGGCCAACAGCAATGTCCGCCACGTTTCACACATGCGAACGTCTCGTTGGCTCCCGCTGAGAACTGAATCCCTTTCGCTTTGGTGGGAGGCGAATAGTCTGATTTCTACTTCACCGCGGCCCCCACGAGAGACCCGAAGAAAAGGGATCATTAAACTGGGAGTCCGAACGACTAACGCTCTTAAGGCTCTTGGCTATTCCTAGAACGGACCTTTGCCTTTCCACTCTCCCCTCGGCTTTTCAACTTTAACATACACTGAAGAGTCAAAAAACTGGTATAGGCGTGCGTATGCAAATAACATAGGTATGGAACTAATCTGGACCGTCCAAAGTTAATAACTCATTAAAAAATTTTGAAGCCTGTTTATGGTAAACTGAGCACTTTCGAAAGCCCTGCTTAAGATATACTTGTATGTACATTGTGTGCTCTTACGCCATACGTAAGTCTAACATTGGCCTGGGCCTCGTCATTTTATCCATGCGTCCGTCAAGTGAAACTGTGAAATTATTAGAAAAGTAAATATTGTGCAAATATGAAAATTTTTACACTTCGGGGCACTAAAAAAATATAAAGCCAAAGAAATATTTTTGAATAACACAAATGGTTACCTAACACTTTTTATTAGACGTTAAGTCACGAAACTACTTTCCCTCCAGCATTGCCAACTTTACTGAGCGCGTGTCAATTTTTGTGAACCCATTAAAATAGGTAAATGCAGGTTAGGAGAAGTAGAAACAGTGAACTTTTTCTAAGGTTGATATCGAAATTGCTCACATTATCGTGAACAGCCTTTACACACACTACCGAGTAGTCAGAGTGAGTGAAGAGATTTGGGCGGCTCTTAACAGCGAGGTCTTGAGAGCCGATGATGGTGATTGAAGTGAGTATGGAGCGGCGCGGGAATGAAACGGGAGATCCCCGAGGAAAGCCACCGTGGCCCCATCAAATAGTCAGACAAGCGCGATTTATGTCGCATATAAAAGAAAAAATTAATACGTTTTGTAACAATGTAAAATATATTGCAAAATTAATTTTTTTTAAAAGTAAAATTAATTAGTTTAATTTTTCAAAATAAAAATTTAAGTGAATTCCCATTGTTAAAATTTTTAGAAAGCACAACTTGCAAGAAAACCTTTGTCAAGTTCGTTATACATAATAATTTGCCGTATTATAGCTTTACACAAGAAAATATTGGTACTAGTGTAAATTAGTAATTTTATAATTGATTTAATCTTCAGTGGTTTCAGTAATAAAAATTATAAATTTCGTAGCTGAAATGAATGTGCATTAATAAATCATTAAAATTGTTTGTTAACAATATTACAATTTTTTTCATACAACAATATATGTTATTTAGTGGTCTTGCTTGATTAAGGGTTTATTTTAACAAATATGGATTTTAAGGCATCTATAATTTTAAAAACGCTAGAATTTTCAATAAAATTTATTTTAATACATCTCCTTAAAATCAAAAATACAAATTCTACTAAAGATTTGTTAGTTTTACGAAAAATATGCATTCCTCTTTCACATGCAATAATAATCGTATTTTTCTGACCATTTTGGTAGTGTATGTAACAATTTTTAATGAGTTCTAAATTCTGCACAGTCTGATGCAATAATATTCTAGAATTCGCTCGTCATCTACCTCGACTACAAAATCGAATATGTTTCTCTCTACAGAAATAGTTATTCTGCTTGGCGAGTTGAATAATCAATTCAGAACAGTAATGAATGGCGTTCCATTTCGGTTATTACCTTTGAATTCGCAAGAGTACACAGGTATTCTTAAGGTTAATTTGGAACGGCTTTTCTTACAACACTGCACCTGACTCTAAATCGTGCTTAAACATGTTTACAAGTAGTACACACAGGATATTCCTCCGCCTCATGCAAACAAAGCTTCACCTAATCTAAAACATTGCACCAAATGCAAAACACACCGCATTCATGCGCACTCAGTTTTGTGATATTTTGAATAAGAACTATTTCATACGAGACCAATACCAACATACTTATATTCTCACTAGTTTTATATTCGTATTACTTACAAACGATACATTATAATTTATAAATAAATATAATTTAAAGTTCAATATAACAAAAAATGAAATATTTTTATGTTAACAGACGTATAAAAAACATACGATACCTGGCATATTTAGGGAACAACGAATCATGTCATACATGGGGTGATTTTTCAAAGATTTGATTTAAAAAGTTTGAAGAAACTTCAAATAGACTATACCAGCATTACCAGTAAAGAAGGAATCATTATTTTAAGGAAGAAATAATGCATGTATTTTGTAACGCTGTATAACATTTTGCTGTAACGTGTTTTTAAATGATACACCATTTACTCATAGCGTATATAATTCTTGTAAAGATTTTAGCCTATTTATATGACACATTACTCCTTGCAAGAGTCACAAAGTGGAATGTTTTCAACACTGAGACTCCAGCGAGATGAGCTCCAAACAGAAAGTCTCTTTAAAAGTTTGAAAGGCCACATGTAGGGGTGTATTTGACTTCTCGCAGAACGTCCACAGACAACCTCTGTGACTACTGCTGTTAGACTCGTATCGGCCACTGCACGACCGGACTTTGTGCTTTGTGACGTGGCTGTACTGCAAGGACGAATAACCTCCCTTTCACGGATGGCCATTCATATTTGGTCAACCACCTGTGTGTTTTCAGGTCTGACAATCGGAGACGGCCTGACTGATCAAATTCACCAGCTCGACTTCAGGGACTACGTGTTTCAAGTGGGTTTGGTAGACAACCTCACGTGGAGAAAAAAAAGGAGAAAATATGAAGAACAAGCACGAAAGCACTTAGAACGTGGCGACTATTTGAGGGCCTTCAAAGTAAGTACTCGTAATAAAACGTAACCTGGTTGTGTGGTGTTATGGCCCAAAGTGGACCGTACATTGATCGTGACCAGTGCTAATGGTAAAGAATAGAGTGGATTGAATCACGTCCACTTTAAAAGTAGGAAGTACCAAGTGCTTCTCGAGTAGTTCAGTGCAGAATTATTTAGCTGATGTGTAGAATGGGAACAGAGATTCGGCAGAGTGTCTCTTTTGACACACGTACTTGGCAGCGCAACTCACCTGGTCTCGTAATGTTGATACATATCGCAGGGAGATGACAAAACCGGAGATATGATCAAATCCCTAAGGTAGATGATCAATTCACTGAAGATGTTAAAATGACAACTATGTGGGGTGATTTCCCTAAAGAAAGTAAGTGATTTGATCAAGTCCCTTAACTGTTTCGGTGAAATAATGAAATAAATAAGTCAGGACTCCCCCAAAGCGTAGCCATAAATTACGCACCGTGGCCGAGCCCCAGCGCTAGCAGGAAGGTTCACTACTGGTGTTGTGGTCATTTCAAGGCTCGACTGCAATTTTTTTATAGGTAATGAGGCTATCAGCTTCAAGTATATCATCTTTTCACTAAAACAGTTAAGGGACTTTATCAAATCACTTACATTCTTTATGGAAATCACCCCCCAGAGTTATCATTTTATCATATTCCATGAATTGATCATCTACCTTGGGGATTTGATCAAATCTCCGGTTTTATCATGTCCCTGCGACATATACGCTCTAAAGGACTGGCAACATGTAGTGTGGTTTGGAGAGAAAGTATTTTTATATTTCGTGCTGATGGTAGGGCCCATGAATATTGCAGGCTTTATAAGGACTGTAACCGCTAAAAATAAGTAAATGTGCTGCTTTCGCAAATTTTACCTCTGTGCTGGTATGGGGAGTGCAAGGGTTGTGTCAGCTGGACTTCTGAAACTTTTAGCTGACTGGTGACAACTGTACTACATCTTGGTCACTATTATAAAATCTCATATAAATTCCTATAGTTATGAAATGGATATATATTCCAGCAGAAAACTGAACCATGCCATCACGTCCATTATAATCAGTAATTTTTCGAGAAGCATTCTGTAGAGGTCTGGCCAATCTTTCATTAGGAGAATAAATTTTTGCCAATGGGCAAACTAGTTTCAATAAGAACCTGTACCACTGAGCATTCCGAAACAAAACCCTTGCTCTGCATCACTTCTCTGGCCAATTGTGTGGCCTCTACGACGTGAACACGATCGATAACTTGTAGGACTTTCTGGAAAGTAATATTTATATTCAAATTTATTTTTAAAAAAATGTCTGGTAGCTATGGGCTTCTATGCTGATGGCACGGATTTATATGTCTAGAGAGGTTTCCTGTTAACTGGTGAAATTTATGACACATCAATTGCTACACTTTTCCAGACTAGAGGGATCTTATACAATATTAGGTGCTCTTCTCATTGCTTTCGGCACTTCGATGTAAAAGCATGTTTACAAATCCGAAAATACACGAAAACCTTAGTTTTCTGCAAAGCAGTAAAATTTATTTTGCTACGGAAAATATTTCAGCAATACTTAATAAGTAATGTTATTTACATAAGCAGATGTTTCGATACTACCTCTTTGCAAATGTTTTCAGTAAGCAATAGAAAGTAAATTATAATTTTAATGTTGGTTGTAACATGCAAATGTGTATTAAAGCAGATTACTCTATTTTACAGTTATGGGAGGAAACAATCAACTTGTTCGAGTATCAATCCCAGCTGGGTTACTACAATTCAATATCAGAGGAACACGACTCTTCCAAACACCGGCAGCTTATGGATTTCCTGGAGAAATACTCGACACGCACCATACTGCACGTCAGCCCAGCGAACTATGATGACATAAACGATTTTGTGTACGGTGCACTTTTGAAAGACATAATGGATTCGGTGACCAACTGGGTTGAGGAGGTGCTAGACACTCGGTACCACGTGGTATTCTACAACGGACAACTGGATGTCATAGTCGCCTACCCCCTGTCCGAGAACATGTTCCGGCACCTCAAGTTCAAAAACGCCGAGGCGTACAAGACTGCGGAGCGTAACTTGTGGGGCAACAGCAGCTATGTGTTCGGCTACAACAAGACCGCTGGTAATCTCACCGAGGTGCTGGTGAGGAATGCAGGTCACACGGTGCCGGCTGACCAACCCGCCGACGCCTTCGACCTCATATACAGGACGACCAGGAACAAATTCTGAGACAGTTGTTTCTGTATCCACTTTCAAAGTTTTGAAATAAAACATCATTAGATTATATTTCTTAGATAATTGTTCGGTACCATGGAAATCTTAATGCATAAGCAAATTTTCTCTTTGAGTGAGTAGAATACGGTGAAATCTATTTGACACCTCCTGCAGTATTCTGAGACAGTGGCGAATATCAATTAGTTCTCAAGTGGCCATGTCAAACTGAGAGCAGATTATTTCCGTTGAGGTTGCAGCCCACAAAGGGATGACATATCTTTAACAGTGTGAATAGCTGTGAATTCTGCCTTGGTACTATACTACATTAAACATTTTGGGAATCTCTAAATATTCATGACATACCATGAGTACTTGAAAGTTAAATGAGTGGCTATTTCAATAAAAAATATTCTTGATGAGCATTCCCAGGAAAGGCTATTGTCAAAACAAAGTAATAAAAACAAAAAATATGTATATTTATTTTCGTTGTGTAATTATTTCAGAGGTTTTTTTTTACCGGGGTCTAAATCTCGGATTACTGAGTTTGATCTCGATCTTTCAAAATAATAGGAATGTCCTCCTAATCCCTTATCACAGTGATCATTAAGCTGTATCTATTAGCCAATCTCTTACATCTTAAGCCTTGTGTTTAAAAATTAAAACCACTTCCCTTGCTCCATTGCATGTTCCAAGTAAAGTATCTAAAAGTTCAACTGTTTAACATTGCTTCTTTAAAATACCATAGCATGTAGAACTATTACAGTTGGTAGAAAAGAGCACAGTTAATATTTTGGCACAGAAAAATTCGTAATTACATTTTTAGATGTGTCTTTTGATAGTTGGTGTGCTGTCATGTTCACTGGTTCAGTTTGATATTGACAGCTACTATATAGATGGTTGAATTAATCGGGAGTAACTCAACTTTCTCGCAATATACATGTTAGCAAAATAAATGTATACATCTTCCGAGAGTGGTTAATTATTTGTACTGTGTCCTACTGGTTAGTAGGTAAATATGCAAACACAAATTTTTTTAGTCCATATAAAATAATTTTTTGTATCCACTAACAAATATTCTGTTTAACAACGTTAATCATTAACTGATAAACAGTTTTCATTTAAAACAGACATAGTTAATCATTATCCCACACTATATGTTTGTGGGCCAGAACTGCAGAACTTCTACTACTTTAAAGATAAGTAACTATCTCTCACGGCTATGGTGTAAAATCCTTCTTGCATCACACATCTTGGCAATGAAGAATACATCTGCTTTCAGGAAACCATTATTACTTTTGCATAATCTTCAACACCATGACGGTAAGAATGAAACCATGTATTGAAAATCACAATTAAAATTATCACTGTTAAAAAAAAACAACAAATAAAAAACTGGAAATTAGTTGGATTTTTTTTTTGGTAATACACCTATTTGTCACTGCAACATTTCACACTTCATAAAATTATGTATCACTGAAATATAATACAAACAATATATTAATAGTTCTTATAAATCTGACCAATACTAAATTTCGGTGGGAAATTGAGACTTTAATTACTGTATTGCTGAATACTGTCAGTACACTCTTAACGTAGCTGTTAGACAATTGGTGAAGATGACGGAAAATGTTTCACACGTAATAAAGTCTAATACTACTTAAAAACTAAAAAAAGTGTTTTATTTAATTTTACGGTTAATTGTTTTTTATTTTCTTGTGATAGTTTTCTTGCGATGCGTTCCTTGTTCGAGACTTGAAGATAGCGAGGGACTTGCGGACGAGCAGCAGAGCGGCAAGCAGAGCCGCAGTGCTGCCAACTGCGAGGAATGCCACGACGTCGAGCAGCGCGTGCTGGTACCAGGGAAGGTCGGCTGCAGTCGACCTCAGGTGTTGCGCCCCCTGGTGTCTGATGACGTACTCGGTCCAGTAGACGGCTGTGTCCAGGGGCGACAGTGGCCTGTCTCGGAACTGCTTCGCCACCCGCTTGGCGTTCGCTGCGTAGCTGTCAGTGCATGCGATCACAGCAATTGTTATGATAGTCTTGCTTGATCAAGTGTTACGTTACAGGATGTGCATTTCAAAGTCTCCAGATTAAAAATATCTAAGCATGAATTGTAATTTCAAATAAACTTTTGTAGTATTTTTTTAACTTTTTAAATAATTTAATAAACAAATTGTAGCAAATTTAGAGTGAATTAAGACAATTAGGCAGCTCTTAACAGCGAGGACTTGAGAGCCGATATCAAATATATCTTGCAGAAATGTAGATCCTAATTTGTGATATCAAAATTACTCCATTATCCAATAAAAGATTAAATCGGAGATGCTATGTTTTTGTATGTCGTAAAATAAATCAATTACAATCTACAATACTCTCACATTCACTTTAGCTGGAATTTCTGTAAGTATTTCGATGTTTTTAAGTATCCCTTAGAGGCAAGCGAATGAAAGTGCGTTTTCTGTACCTTCGCAGAAAAAATTTGAAGCCAGATATATACATATTTTTCGTAATTGTTCAGACAAAATTTTAACAATTTAGCCAACAAACTGTTTTTTATACGATAAGTTTTTTGTGACACTAATTACGAGTGATTTACGGGCCTGTAAAACAAGTGTTTCGTTGCCAGAAACAAAACTTTATTTCCCAGTGTTCAGATACGATACCAGTGCCGTGATTCGTTGCTCTCATGCCAATAAAAGGTTTAAATTACCTTATTTGGGTGTATTCGACAAGTGTAACGTAAACCTATAGCAACTGCTACTTCGCTCTGAGACTCGACTACCGATGGAGCCGCGGTGGAGCAGTGGTCATAGTACACGCCTCGCACGTCGGTCAACCGGGTTCGATTCCCGGTGGAGCTGCTTCCGAGCTTTGACACGTGGGAATCGTGCCGGAAGATTCTGCTGGTCAGCTCACTTCACCCTCATCGCCTCTCAAGGCATTGATGTTAAGTGCCACCCAAAAGTTTTCTCTCGAAACGAATACCATTACGTTTAACTTAATTTACAATGTGGTACTTGATTCTAGATAATAAATTAAATATATACGCTTTGAAAAAATTCAATTGATCTATATTTTATTAAATAATTACTGTTGGATATTTGGGTTATATTTCAGACCATCTACAATTTCTTCTCACAGTCTTTATGAAATTTTGCATCTGAAAGTTGTGTAACACCTTAGCAACGAAAGCAAATGTCGGACAGCTTTGGTGAAAAAACTACCAGTTTACTTAAGCCTATGTGACGTGATTCATTATGTCATTATATGGGATTTTTAATTTAAAAACAACGTAAAAAAATTTTTAATTTTAGAGTGAAAATTAAATTTTTAACTTTAAGTCTTGATTTAAACAATACTTTCGATAATAGTGTAATATATATTAAGTAAATAAACCACTTTTCGATATTGATAGAGTGGTGTTTATTATATAAGTTTTACATATTTCCAGTCAAAATGAAACCCGAGAAATGGTGGTCTTTATACTTGATCGTAAATAAATGGAATTAGTTAAATTTTAATATTTGAAAAATTATTCAGCAAGCTTACATATTACGAGAGTAGAATATCTAAGAAAGTTATTTTAGTAACCCGAACAATGAAAAAAAAAACATTTTTTCACGTGCTTAATGACAGAATAGCGAAAACTACACAAACGTGCATTAAAACAAAGAAAATTAATTATCGATGTCACAGAAGTAATTAATATACATAAACATTATATCCCAAATAACTTTCTAACTTTGCTACTGCGTAAAGCTAGCACATAAAACAAGATTTGTCAATTCCGTACTTTCTAACTAATAATCAGTTCAGTTTCTTAGTTTACCTGAGTCATTACCAAGCTACAAAATAACACTTTTGAGAGTTAGCGTATATTGACGCAGTCGACTATGTAATCGCTTGTCCGATACGTGTGACAAAGCATATTTTTTAAGTTAACGATTTCAGGAGAGTTATAACCTGGCTTCTATCTACTGACGACAGTAACATCCTACTGCTTTGTAAGATAGAGTGAAGTATGTCAGCACCTCTATGGAGTCTAGATACAAAAGCATTCTTAACGGACCTGAGTGCCTTACCTGCACTCCGCGTGGTGTCTGCGTATAACTGAGCGAGGTAGTGGAACGTACGTCGACCTCCGTAGCGCAGTTTAATGCGGGTTCAAGTCCCAGGTATGGCATGGGTGTATATTTGTGTACGTCCGTCTGAGCCACCCTTCATGGGAATAAGCCGACATTCATAGTCACGTGTCGATTGTATCCGTTAGTAAAGTAAATTTTAAGAAAAATAGTAAACCACTCGATATGCATTATAATGAAGCCGAGTTTGATACGCAGTCGGATCATATTGGTTTCCTGCAGTATTTCCATGGTTTCCCGAGATGACGCCCGGCGACTGTCGAGATTTTCTTATACTACAGTTAATGGCCGATTCCTTCCCCGTTCCTCTATGTCTGAGTAACTTGCGCCGTCTCTAATGACCTCACTGTCGATAAGATGCTCAGTCCTGCACACTTATCTTTCCGCGTCGGATGGTGGTTTCTCGTCCATGTAACTGGTTCGTGCCTATAGCGTTGAAACCTTTTCTTTCCTCCGCTTATTATAATAACATTCTTACCGAAAGGTTACTGTAGAATGATGAACGAAAAGACTGTTCCGACAAACAAAACATTCTTTAGAACATGAAATCTCTTCACTTTTAAAATGACCCAATGGACAAATTTCTGCCGATTTTCTTTCTTATTGGATATATTAAAAAATTTTGATTAGGGCCATAAACGCTCTGAGGGTACGAGAAGTGAAATTAATTTAGTGTAATGATTCCAAAACATAGGTATTATGTTGCCGGAGCTATTATCTCAACATCGTATTACATTTTTAATCAAAAACTTTACAAAGGTTTAAAATTAAATTCAGAAATAAAAATGATGGTATTTGAAATATATTTTTAGTTCTAGACTCATTAGTTGCTTGCGCTAATATACGTGCTTATGAGAAATGTTTTGTTTTTAAATTCGACATCATGGAACATAAATGCATTTTGCAGGACAAGTTAATATTGTCCAGCTAATCAAGAGTCATTAAATCGTTGTTATTATAAAGGTTTAAAACAAATGGCAGTGTATTTATGGTGATATCAAAAAGAGTTCTAATACAGATTTAATTACACATTTGTTGTATTTTTGTCTGTTTTGACTGTAATTGTGGACAAATATGAATCCCTTGTGTTTATCATCTCGAGCGACTATGGATATATTAAGGAATTGTCGAAGCTCAGTGGAGAAGCTACGTGATTATCATCAGTGGATCATCAGCTTGCAACTCCTAGAGTAATACTGGGTCTTGAGACCCACGAGTGTGAAGAGAGGTGAACAAGAAGCAGCGTCGGAATGCGAGGGCGGGGAAAACGGGAGATGTCTTAAAAAACCCTCGACCAGCGATATGGTTAAGGCCACATGTTTTGCGAAAATATTTGCGTGAAGGTTAGACTTCAATATCCCATGTGCACTTTTGGAGCCTTCATTTGACATTTGTGTGAAGACTGTCTGTTACACGAGTGAGCCAATCGTAATTACGTTTCCCCGGTATTGACCGTCTGTGATTCGCTAGCAGACAGATAATATGCGTAAAAATTCAAATTATCCAATAGCGAAAGTAGCCCTGAACTAAAGTGCGTTGGAACAGAACAAGTTCTGAAATCTTTTCTCGGCAAAACAATTGCCCCTAGGTGGGTATAGTGCATTTATGGTTACTTACAATTTTTCGAGGCATTTATAAAGTTATTCTTTCTGGTTATTCATCCGCCTCGTGCAAAGGAACAGCGAGCACACGGCATTGGCGCGCAATCAGTTTAATGATATTAACCACGAGAACTATTTGTTACTTGGTAGTGCCAACACAACTATTTTCATATTGTTTTTATTCACATAAGTTTTAAATAAAACGTTTAATTTTAATAATTAAACATACTTAAACGTATAATTGCATTAATACTATGCTACTATTAAATAAACAGAAGTTTGAAAAGCTTGCGATACCCAACATATTTAGGAAACAACCGAACACGTCGTACGTGGGGTTATTTTTTAAAGGTTTGATACGAATAGTATGAAGATAACGTGAGTAGACTATACAAGAGGTAAACACTCGCCGTAATGTGTAGATTTTCTAAATACAACAAGAAATTGTCGCTTATATTCGTAATCACTTTCTGGCATTTATCCCATTCCTTTTATAAGCTAGGATACATTTAACTCTCCTATAATACAGTTTCAAATAACTACATTGGATTTTTAATTTGTATTAAACTTGTTGACAGCGAATTGTTGAATAAC
>NQII01014076.1:0-18354 GCA_002778355.1 Clitarchus hookeri | reverse complement strand
TCTACTTAGTATTTTACGTCTGATTGACAGTTGCATTGCATGTGTGTAGGTTCTAAATTATAACATTTATAACTCCATGCATATGTTTATGTATGAAACTATATTTTTCGGGGCCCACCCAATTTTAGTCTGCGACCCACCAATGGGTNCACTTCTCTTGTCACCGCGTACTCTACTTAGTATTTTACGTCTGATTGACAGTTGCATTGCATGTGTGTAGGTTCTAAATTATAACATTTATAACTCCATGCATATGTTTATGTATGAAACTATATTTTTCGGGGCCCACCCAATTTTAGTCTGCGACCCACCAATGGGTTGCAACCCATACTTTGGGAAATACTGGTCTATAGAGTCCCGCCTTGTTGAAACTAGAACGTGCAGCCAGCAACGTGAACTCACCCTGTCGAGGTCCGGGTGCACCAGCGCCACGTAGTCATTGCAGGCAATGACATTACCGAGCGCAGACAGTCGCTCCTCCACCCGCTGGATTCGCACCTTGTCTGGCAGGGAGTTGCGCAAGTGCTGCAGCTCTGTGTCAGTCGTCGAGTTTGGGACCAGCAGTCCGTTCTTGTTACCTACAAGTTCACCTCTGTTTAACATGTCCCCATCTTTCTCTCCTCCCCCCAGTATACGCAATATGCGCCAATTAGGACAGTCTCCAGTTAGAGTATTTGTTTAGTACTTGTGACAAAACACTAATGTAGACTTAGCTTAAATATTTATGTATAATTTTAAAGGATGTCAGCACTCAGAATCGTGCAAAATTTTTTTGTACAATTACTGAAAGTACATAAATGTTACCATGTAACTGCAATGCTACCACTTTATATATATATATACAATAACATAGTACCAGTATACAAATTACTTGAAATTTAAAACACATGAGACACGCCAATTGGTGTACCTTTGGCACTCACTTCACATGTGCTTCCGGAAGATACACATTTGCAAGTGCCTTATCAGTTTTCTGAGCTAGTAGTTGACATTATATATTTTCATGACCAGAATTTTTGTGATTTTATTATTTACATTTATTTGCCATTATTTCCTTGACATTTATGGCCCTCCCCACTTTGGCATTTTGTAGGAAGTCAATCAAGTGCATAAAACCTGAGTTATGCAACTTTTTTACAATCTAAAAACACTATAATAATATTTTTCCCATTTCTGTAAATTTGTTAAAGTAAACAATTACCAAGAAAACTTTTTGTCAAGAATCAAGTAATAAATTAGGTCAAGTACACTGCCCCATGCCCAGAACAAATGCCAACATATTTAATTTTGTGATGTTAGTACTAATGGCATATGATTAAAGCTGATTTAAATGAAAGGGAGCGAGAATTGTTAGCAACTATAGTTAATGGTGTTACGTTCATATTTTAGAAGTCACTATCTATGAAAGAGAATAATCAATATATTTTGATGTAAAATAAATAACACAAATAAAAAGGAAGAACATCAAATATAATATGAAGGGTTGGTAGCAATAAGACTATAAATATGGTCTGTCTCATATAAGTTGGCGAGATTTTGACAGTCAGTGAGTGGCAACTTGACGTATACGTAACAAACAACGTGCCATTTACAAAATCCTGTATCAGCTGATGCATGAACAAATGAAAATTATATTACGTTGGCTATTCTGAATGCAGTGCCGACGCACCGTGTTCACAAACCAGCTGTTATTAGTGTTACAAACTAAACTTTGTGCTAAAGTAGTAACTTATATGTGTTCAAAATGAAACTGACATTAAAACGGTCCGTATTCAAATGAAATGCAACTTGAAACACTGGAAGTTCTTTTTATGTTGCACCCCCACTCTCCACACCTTCCATATATGTTCAATATAAATTCCAAAAGCCTACAAAAATATCAGAGGGTATAGTTAAATCATNGAAATATCAGAGGGTATAGTTAAATAATTTTTCCAAATAATTTGACAAAATATATTTCAAACTCTTGTCGTTTTGAGCCAATAAAAGGAGAAATGTGAACTTTTACAAAGATGGAATCAAGAGGCAGGCCAAAGTGCTGCTACCTGTTGAGGTAGCTCACAAGTCCTACCACGCCATCTGTTAAAACACGCCCTTCCACGCTATCTTTTAGCCAGATCCCGAACTGCAACCAGCAAGAAACAAAATATAGTTTTCTTGTTTAAAATAACAAATTTACAAACAGATACCAATGGTTTTATTTGTCCGCGAGCTCTGTATAAATCTTTAAGTATTCAGTGTACAGCGATTTTTATTTCTAGTAATTTATATTGGGCCGGTAATTGTTTTCGTTACGCTAATGTCCATTACATGCAAAGTTCTCCAGCAAACACAAATTTTTGTTGTTTTCGTGTTGTTACTATTATGTATTAATAAAATAAAGAAAATGGGATGCGCGTGGGTAGTTTTAAAGAATTCTTACGTTATTCCACGCCACACATTTCTAACTCAAGCTGTTTAGTACTTTGCAAAAGTCGGTAAGTTGTTTGTTGGCGAAAGAAAAGTGTATTATCAAGCAAATTTCTGGAATTACTTTTATTTCCAGTCTTAAAATATTAGCTGTAACATCCAAAGTGTGATAAGAACTACAATTACTGTCTCGCAAATGTTAACCTAAATTCGTTGTCTGTAATAAATAAAAAAAATAGGTAACAAATACTTAATATTTTGCAAGGTTTTCTGCTTTTACGTTTAAAACCAACAGATTTTTTTTAGACAGATGTGAGTTTATAAATACCTTAAAATTAGTTTAGCATTACAATGGAAAGTGGATTAGCTGACAGTCTGTTCTTTGTATGTAGTGGTGAACCTGCATCCTAATAACTTACCGCAACTCTTATTCCTATCCCATTCCTTTGCATAGGTACTTTGTTTTTACTAGGTTTATTCAATTATTTATTTAAAATTACAGAAACGTAATCACGTTACACAATTGTGTTTCAAACATCTAGATAAAAGTTACAAAGTTGTAATTAATAAACACACATGACTTTTGAATAATTAATTTCATCATAAAAACAATGCACGGTTAAAATGTCCAATATTTGCAACATCAATCAATCAATCAATCCATCACACACACACAGACCCAGCGTAACCGAGACGCAACATACTCTTTCACACGCAGTAGTCACGACATATATTTATTCCTGCCGTGGAAACACAGATTTATTACAACACAATAACTTGCCTAGGTAGGTTTGAAAAACACAATGTGTAAAAACTTGATGTGGTAATTTTAAGTTTTCTTTTTTCACAGGAAGAAATTTGTAACTGTCCCATCATCNTAATGTGTAAAAACTTGATGTGGTAATTTTAAGTTTTCTTTTTTCACAGGAAGAAATTTGTAACTGTCCCATCATCACATCTAAATATGTTGGAATAAGTATTCAAACAATTTCAGTTGTAAATGAAAAATGAATTACATATTCAAAAATCATAATTTTTGCTGTAATAAGTATCAAATGTGCTATAAACTGAAAACATGTATAATATTCCTGCTACTACTAGCAATGCGAAACTTCCAGAAAAAAAAATGGAGGGGGGGGGGTGCGACGAACTCAGCTCCGCCTATTCAAGTTTCTTCCTCAGACGAAAAATAGACATATCACTAGGACCTACACACCATAATTTGAGCTGATACTTTTAACTGTAACAATGAAATGTGTTTCCATCAGTGCTACCTAAAAATTTTTATATTTCAATAGGCAACATTTAATTACAAATAGCATACCAAAAAACTATGTTAAAAAAATATTTTAACTGTGGACTATTTCTTACTAGCCTTTGCCAACACGTCGCTGCGCTCACGGTTTTAATTTGTATTGAATACAAAATAAATATTACAAGTAATAGAAAATAAAGTTAAAGTTTAATTTATTCAAAAATGTATTACTTCAATATTAATCACAATGGTATATATTTGTGGTTTTTATAAAAGTTATTTAAAAAAAAAAGGTTGACATGTTACTCCCAGGGTGATTTTTCAAAAGTTTGTTTGAAAACATCTGAAGAAACTATGCATGGACTGTACTTGTCATAACTTTCATAATAGGACTTACAAATCACACTTTATACTAGTTGTTTTGTTCTATACAGAAAGGTCAGATATACCCCTCTTGACCCTGTTTCATTCCATGCTTACTTTACACTGCAGTAAACTCACCAATACACATGCGACCAATCACTCGACATCCTGCTATTGATGCATGAACCACAGGAATTGTCTCTGCAAGCTCTGATTCAAATATGCTAGAAGAAAAAAAACCCCCAGTTATTTACTTATCAGAATTTAATGCATTGATAAACAGTTAAACTGATTACATGTATGTATCACACACAAAACATGCTGACAAACATGAGAACAATACTACAACCATTACCACGCACAAGCTGAAAACTAAAACCAGGAGAAAATGTGTCAAAATAACATATTAAGTATTTGTATGTAATGGCTGATGGGTTTGAGTCATCTTTTACATATATTGTATGTGCTGCCAACTGCAATAAGTTACTGGAAAAAATGTTCTAATATTGTGCTGAAGGGTTTTCAATGCTTGTAGATATGAACATTTGGGTAATTTGAAAAACAGAAAAATAAAATGGCGTGAATCTGCAAAACAAATTGTTCTGAAACAATTACACTGGCATATTGTTATATTTTCAGTAGAAACTGTAAAGTATAATAGTGATCAGAGTTACAAAGATTACGTGAATTGCAGTGTAAAAATAGCAAGCAATGTAAAAAACATCACTACAAATGCTGAAGAGCAAGAAAAATTATAAACATGGCCAAAAATAGTTTGAGAAGAGAAGTTCTACAAATGTGTGCGACTTCTTCCTGGAGCAAAAGCAATAGCAAGTGCANCACTGGCATATTGTTATATTTTCAGTAGAAACTGTAAAGTATAATAGTGATCAGAGTTACAAAGATTACGTGAATTTCAGTGTAAAAATAGCAAGCAATGTAAAAAACATCACTACAAATGCTGAAGAGCAAGAAAAATTATAAACATGCCCAAAAATAGTTTGAGAAGAGAAGTTCTACAAATGTGTGCGACTTCTTCCTGGAGCAAAAGCAATAGCAAGTGCAGAGGGCAGCACTTATTTACCTGCTTCATATGTAAGTAGTAAAAACATGTGAAGCATGTAAGATTGGTGCGGCCCTCCATGCTGGTTATCGCTAGTGCTTTACAAAAAAAACACTGGTGCAGATTACATGAATTCACTTTTCTGGAGAGAGTTGATAACAAGTACTAAGTCCCAACAATATTGTAAACCTTAAATAAACAAAATACCTACAACATACCACAATCACCAACATTGGCAACAAAAATAGTGACATACTCAGCTCACAACATAAAGCAGATTGAACATCCATATTGTTATGCACAGAAAATGGTACATGTGACCCAAATAATGATACAATGGAAGTAAAGAATCATTTGTCAAGTTACAAATAAATGTAACGTATAATTCTTTCTAACCATGTGCCATGCCGAAAAGCACCTAACGCTGCTCCTTACGGCTAGTATGTGCCTTAACGAACCATTACGATAAAATAACTGCTGAAGCCACCAATTCAATTACTACGATTTACCAAAATACTCAAAAAGACAAGGCCAAACACAAAAGCCAACCTAAAACAAAATGTTCATAAGTTCTGACTCAAAAAAATGTTCATAAGTTCTGACTCAAAAAGACCCTCTCATGCACACACCCCACAATTTGCAGCTAGCCTATGTATGAACATTTCGAAAACACATCTATAGCGAACTAGCTGTTGACTTTACACTACAGTACAGATATAAAAATTAAAATATGAACCAATAAATATGTCATAATATCGGTCCTGCCAAATTTTGGCATATACATATATATATATATAATATTATGACATAGTTATGAGTTCGTAGTTCACTTTTTATGTCTGTACTGAAGGGTATGGTCAATAGCTAGTGCACTATAAAACCACTTTAAAAATTTTCATGTTTAAAAAAAAAAAAACCAAGAAAAACCAAGAATGCAAAATGGCAGAAGAAAAATTAGTTTGCATCTTTCACTTTGCTTTTGCTAATGTTAATTTGGCACGTGAGGGCATTTGTAAAATTTCAGATCACATAAACAACAGGTGTTAACACCTGCGTATTCTATTATTGGCCTAATCATAGCTTTATAAGCCTTCCCCTTCTCTTCACCACTAACCCCCTTCAACACCTTTCCCAGCATTCCCAAAGCCATCCTTCGCTTTGTTTGATATCACTCTCCGTACTTGCTTTTTCAACCTAAGATCATTATGCATCCCCCCCCCCAAGGTAATTGTACTCTGAAGCTTCACCTATCCTCTGCCATTGCCATTTATAAAAGCCTTCATACCTCCCCCTCCTCCTAGTGAACCTTATGATCTTTGTTTTTGTACATTAATATTCATTTTATTCCTGATTTGTTCTATGTCCTTCTGCAACTTATTCTCCCCTCCCTTCCCTGCATACAGCACACAATTGTCTGTAAACAACCTCACTTTGCCACCCACCATTATTCCCCTGAGGTACATCCACCTTCCTCAGACAAGAACCCTCCCATTTTCACCCTCTCAGGAAGTCCTCTGTTCAATCCACTACCCACTTATCATCCAGTAACTGATCCACCTTTGCATCAAAATACCATGGAGCATTTATTAGAGGCCTTCTCAAAATCTATCTGCTTCCCCTCATCTACTGCCTGCACCTAAATCCTCCAGTAGTCCAGCCAGTTGAGTCTCTCGTGAGTAACCTGCCCTGAAACCTTGTTGGTACTCCAGCAGCCCGTTATTCATTCATACAGTACTACAAGCCTCTCAACCACCTTTCCTGCACTCCCCTTGCTTGTAAACCAGAACCACCAATGCTTCCTTCCAGCCCTGTGGCAACTTGCCTCCGTCTAAAGGCTTCTAAACAACACTTCACGATATCTACACAGCTATTTCCCACCAAACTTTAGGGCTCCATTGCCTTGCTACTTTTCAATACCTTATATCCTGTGCAAACTGTACATCCTACTTTTCCCCTCACTTTCTCTTTGCCAAACATCTTGCTCCTCAAACACTGACAAGTACTGAGTTTGCAGCAACTCAGCTTTTTCCGTGTCAGTTGTTGCATTCAAACCCTCCGTACTAGTCAACACTGGGTACCTACTTCTTCCTCCCCTCCTATCGCCTTCTTAATATACCCTAACAACTTCCTCATTCCTTTCCTTTCCCTTCCTCCATCATGCTGCCTCTGTATTCATTCTTTGCATGCTTCATCAACATTCCTAGTTCCCTCTTCACCCGTTTCTTATAATCTCCAATACTATCCCATCCTGTGTTCTTCCACCATGCATATATCTGTTTACACTTTCTCTTCATCCTTTTTGTTTCCCATCCATAATACGGAGGATCATCCCCAGCTTTTATTACTTTCTGTGGGACCAATTTCTCCAACATTCTACCTACAATTCCTCTAAAATCATTCCACAAGCCATCTACACTTTCTACCTTGGCCCACTGCTAAAACCTATCCCTCAAGAAATTTTCTGCCCCCTCCTTTACTGCCATATTACACTATCCCTAGGATCCTCTATCCTCAGGCTTCCAATACAATTTCCACCACTGGAATATGGTGAGCACAGATGCCATCCAGGACTACTGAACCAATTATATATAGCATTCTATAGCCTAAACCAACTCCACATACAGCACTGCCCCAAAACCTACTCCATTACTTCTTGTTGGTGTTTCTACCGCCTGAACTAACCCTCTGTTCACTAATTTGACACCAACCACAGCTTCCCCCAGAGCCCTTGTCAACCCGCGCACACCACACAGCGGAGCAAGTAGGAACTATCTATTCAAGGTACCGGCCGCACGCCGCATGACCGGAGGTCACACGACCAACTTTGTATGCCACAAGGCGTAACTTTGTGCAAACCACATAAATTAACATGATCACGCCTTCAAAATTACTATCATAATTAATGACAAGCCAGGAAATGAATGTGGTAAAATCCCTGCATAAATAACAAAATACCAAGGGTGCAAAGTGCCAACCACGTGGTCGCAGGGAACTAAGAAATCCCATAACTTATATAAAACTAACTAGTGCATCGGGCAATGCTTAGTAAAGGAATACAGCAGTAATTAATAATACTTGCCAAAATTCTCATGGCAAATTAGCATAATTCTTATATTAAGATTTTTTAACTAATGCATAATCATTCTCTCCTTGTTTCAAAGTGTTCTATGCATGTATTATCTTTTTCAGGTGGCAGCAAAGATTCATTTCTAAAATATGAAAAAGGCTATAAAAATTGTCACGTAATTTTATCATCTTTGTGTTTGCCAATGTAAACTACAAGTCACATTTTGCTATATGTAATGTATTTTCTAAGGGTTATATATACCATATCATTCATTTCATTTTTGTCAAGGGATATTCTGTTTTGTTAGACGTGGTCAGCTCACAGAGCTCGGGGGTGAAGCAACTTTTGTACTAGAATCACGTGGCTGCAATAGACTTTTAATTATACTGGAACCTGTTTGTTAACTTCTTTGTGCGCCCCCGAGTACGCCTCCCTTCCGGAGCACTCCCTGCCCCTCCGGCATAACGCACTACTTAATTATTTTGTCGCGTCCGTCAATACCTTTGTTTTACAGCTTTATCTGGTGCGGGACCTCGTGCCACATGGCCGCTGAAGTGTTGTACCATCTCACCCGGATTTTACTACAATACAGCCAGTATTTTTTTGAACCTATGTGTTTGTGTACATTTATTCCCACCTCACTGGGATCTTAAGGGTGACAGCCCTTGAAATTGTCAACAACCTGCCACACTTTCTGCATCAATTAAGTCCAAGTGTATTTTGTGCAAAATCAGAAGTGTTTATGTCAGTGCATTGGAACGGCGTGTTGGGAAGCCATAATACCCCAGTTCGGGAGTGTGTATATTACGTCGCATATTCAGTCGCCGACATCAACCATCATGCGCAACCTTGTTAAGACGCAGGGCACAGGGTCCATTAACCCGGGCTTTTCAAACACAGCCCACCTCAAGAGTCTTGTGCTAACCCGAGTAGATTACCAACTGGTTAGCTGGCGTCATCCAGACATTAACTTCATCACCGGGACCCTTTTAAATATGAACAAGGTAAGCTGTGCAGAACCCATTAATGCTACTGTTGGTCTAGGATGTTTCGTTCAGAAAAGCCCCTAAACTGCATAATTACCACTTTATAGAAAGGCCTAGTCAATTGTAGATGGGGCTTATGCCTATGTTACATGTGGGCTATGTAGTTGATCTAGCTGTAGCCAAATAAACAACTAGGCCTGCATTGAACAACATTCTTAAGAGTAGCCCCCTGTGTTTCAACTGTACGCATGCAATCCAAGCACACGGCAAACCCTGAATTTAGGGTAAATGTAAAAAAAAAATAAAGTGGTTTTTTGAAGGAGACATAGTAGACCCACAAAAGTTATATAAATGGCTTTTGCACACCTTGCCTGTTTCATATTTAGGACGGTGTAATGATAAAATAAGCAGAATGTCGTAAATAAAATAGATAATATACTAGGAATTCAGCCGCTTTGTTTGCATCGGACGCAATAATGTTTAGTCCTGTAATGCTGTTGGAACGACATAAACAAATGTGAATCGGCCGTCATCTATTGGCTGTGGATGTGTAGACGTTATCGTATGTTAGTTGTGGTTTACACGCCAGACACTGCAGTTCACGGCTAGTCGTCGTGTGTGTGTTGCTGCGTGAGTTGTGACGCCTGAATACGACCGCGTGAAGGCTTGTGATTTAAGAATGGAGGGTGCAAGTATGAGTGCTTCTGTGCATGATAGTCGTCTATGTGGCGGGTGTTACTTAGATGTTTTAGTAGATCATGGTGTTTTGTCGAGTGAGGTAAGATGCAAGTTGTGCACAATAGTAGTTGAATTGGCCGAGGTGGAATTGTACCAGCCGCCTACCTAGGTGAGTTAATTAATATACTTCCGGTATGTTTTACTGTTTCTTTAAAACCGTAAAATCCCAGATTAGAATAAAATTGTAAGTGAGATTATCACCCTACAATCTTAGGTTAGATTAACACCCTATAATGATAGGTCAGATTAAAAATGTAAAATAATGATTCACTTATCGTCGGGTTAAGTTAGCTTAGGTGGGCACATATTATGAAATTGGGTGGACAAATGTTAAATAGAAGTGTTTTTGTATTTTTTGTGGGTGTATTTTAGTGATTTTACTCCACAATTTCCCTGATTTTTATGGCCCTCCTCACTATCATTTTTGTGGTTTTTTAAGCATAATATGTTAATGCCGCTAGTAAATTTGTGTTCTGTGTAATTAGTAGTCGAAATATACTTCTTATTCTTTACATTTACCAAAATTAGATACGGATAAATTTTGTTTCAAAAACATTTTACTAATTTTTAACCGTCTGTACAATAAATTGGTTTGCTAAACGTGCAAGAACATACTTCAACTCAAATGTAAATCAACTATGCTTATGCCTCAGTTACCTATCTACCACTGGCACAACATTTCTACGCTTATATAACAGTTAAAACTCATTACATTTACATGAAATGGAAACTAACACATTAATGAAGTGATAAAACCGCAAAAATAATGCTGTATGGTTCTGGGAGTAAAATACTGTCAACATGCAATTCACGTACTGACTCTTCTTGATCTGGAAACACTGGGGACCAGGTTAGCATACAACAAGAGAGGACCAAGCCAACAATGGAGAATGTAAGGGTATTGCTACAATTGATTTAGCACAGAAAACAGTGTAGTGTTGTTATACTTGCTAAAATCACACACAGCACATGCACAGAAAAATAGCACAGGCGGAACGCACAGATAGTTGAGCAAAATAAAAAATTTTGGTGTGTGCCGTATGTAGGTAATCAGGACGAGGATACCACCGAGTTCACAGATGCAAGTAGTGGAAATAAATGAACTTTAGTATTGTTTGGAAAATTCTCGCCAAGCCAGCATTTGTTTTGGTTGTACCGTTGAATGATCGATGGCAAAGAAACTTAATTANGAAAATTCTCGCCAAGCCAGCATTTGTTTTGGTTGTACCGTTGAATGATCGATGGCAAAGAAACTTAATTATATATGGTAATTTTTTACTTTAGGGGCTTTTCTGAAAATAAGAAAAAAAACTCCAGAAAGTGGTATATTTCGACNGTCGAAATATACCACTTTCTGGAGTTTTTTTTCTTATTTTCAGAAAAGCCCCTATAGTAAAATTTTACCTTATATATTAATACAGTTTATATAAAGAACAAACCTACATTATATGACAAAAGTCCGACGGGCTTTAGAAATGGAGATGCCTATGAGAACGGAAAACACAGGTTAGGTGTGAAACGAAGTTATCATTAAAACAAATTAATTTTTTTTTTGTAATACCTGAGAAAACACAAAACTGCACCATTTTCTAAACAATCATTCCTTTAATTTTACCACCTTCCGTATATCGATCATGTTCGTGTGTCGGCATTATTAGCTTGAAGGTTTATACTGTGCTTGCACTATTTTGTGTTTAACCATTTCTAGCACGGCCTTAAAGTAAGAGGGGGGAAGGGAGCGTCCGGATTAACAGTTTCATTTTTACACAATAAGCGTCGTGAAAATAATGTCTGCAGTGAGGCAAAAAGGCGGCAGCACATGCAGTTTTTTGTTTTATTGCATCCATTTGGTATATTTTCCATTCTTAATAGTAGACACACACACATATATAGGCATACGTAAACAATGAACCCGATACCTAAATAAAGTAATATAAGTGTTACTAACCTGTAAAAATTTTCAGATCCTCCAATTGCAACAAGGCAATATGAATTTGTTAACTTCGAAAATACTCCTACTTCATTATTGTTTTCGAATTGAACACGAACTGCCATAATGAAAACTATCAATAAAACCTGTCAAGTGAGGTGACGCAAACTACTACGTTGAAGAATCTCGGCCACAGCATAGAAGAGTACTTCTTATCGCCTTTTCTTACACCACATGGAGCAATGAGTCACGTATATTGTATATAGCGAGGTCCTTTTGTCTACAGCAAGAAACATTAAATATAACGTGGAAACCTGATTGTTTTACATTAATAAAAAAAATTGTTTTTAATTTCCATGCAACGGAAGAAATTATTTATTTCGAAAAAAATATACATATTTTATTTGAGTATATTTATAAGTGGAGGAAACTCATAAGTTACGAAAGGCCGATTCTACAATGCACGGATACGTAAGAAAACAGTATCGGAACACGTAAACGGAACGGGTGGAAATAATGAAATTACTTTATATTAGTCAACAAAACGAATAAACGTACAGACGTACAGCTTACGAAATAAAAAATTCCAAGCAATGGCAAATTACTGTAATAGGTTACATNACGAATAAACGTACAGACGTACAGCTTACGAAATAAAAAATTCCAAGCAATGGCAAATTACTGTAATAGGTTACATTTTGTAAATTCTCATTTTGCACAATTTAACAGTGTTTCGCAATGTCTAAATACTACTGCCATACCACGTGCACATGTTCTACTAATTGTGGAAATAACATGGATAAGGGTGGTTACTGTATTTTCATTAAAAATAATGCTAGTTAAAAAATGGCATGCATTTACTATGCGAAGATCAAGCGTTTGAGTGCACTTATGTGGAAGTAACAACTAACAACTGTAAAAAAGAGGATCCTCATTACATATAAAGATCTTTATGAAAACTTTAGTAACTTCTTAAAATCTCTTGATGCAAACCTTAAACCCATTTAAAGAACAAATCAAGAAATCATTCTCTGTGGAAGCTTTAAAAATGAATATTTAAAAGAAGCAACAAAAAAAATAAACATGCTAGTCTACTCAGTACCTTTAACTTGGCATGAACCATGCGTCCACGAGATCCTTGCGCCCACTCTGACAGCCGCTGTCACAACAACTAAACCAGCTACACCGAGCCGCACCAACAACATTAGGCCAAGAGTACGTAGGTGCATGTCGACAAGAATGGAATTTACACCTTCTTACCGACAAGGATTACATAACTCAAGAGACCGCCATTCTTACAAGAGGTAACTCTTTTAATAAATAGATAGGCGATCCAAAATGGTGTTTACCCCAAAGCCACAACCATTGTGCACACGGACAATTGGTCGTTACATCATAGCAGCTTGCGCCTTTACAAACGGCGTGACACACCGCCAAGTGGCTTCTAACTGGCCTGTAGACCGAAGCTGAAGTGCTAAATACCCAAACGTGTAACCAGTAGTGAGCAGTATTTTTCCAAACACATCAAACAATGCCACATCATTCACAGCTACAGTCAGGGGTGTGTTTTATTGTGTTAACAACCATCAATCATGACATTCCACACACCTTTGCACAGGTGGACTCGTCCATCCCTTAAGGAGACAGCCAGCTGGCAACACTGTAACCAGTGAAATTAAAAAACTCATCACAGGAAGTAAAATACAGACCCTTTCCACAAGAAAAGTTTTAGTGTACTTAATGTTTAGTTATAAAAGATCAATTATGTTTTCAAAAATAAAGATTGAATATAGAGCCCTCCACCCTTGTAACATGACATTTAGTGTGGTGACACTCCCTGTCATCTTCACAACTACAATCTTAACTTATATTTGCTAATAAACAGGGCTGTCACCAATGTGTTTCATTCAATTTATACAATTTTTCACCATTGCCATAATATGGCATAGTGTCCATGACATGTTTTTCCATTANTGTTTCATTCAATTTATACAATTTTTCACCATTGCCATAATATGGCATAGTGTCCATGACATGTTTTTCCATTAGGCGTTTGATGTCGGTTCTAGATACTCGTGACAAAAACCGGTGGTCACTCGGCCAGTTCGTCTCAGCACTCAGATAAGACTGGCGGCGTAGGTCGTGTGCTTTGCGAGCCCCCTCGGTAACATCATTTAGGCTGTAATCACTTCACTGCAATATTAAATTAATTAACTGGAATGTTTATTTTATTTCTTCTAAGTACCAAGGGGAGAGCAACCCGCCCACTCACCTGAGAACTTAATGCAATCGCATATCAACATAATATCACGTTTATTTCACGCTAAGGTTCCCAGCAGGCCATAAGTGCTGGGTCAATTTTCTTGCATTAATCACCTGTAAGAAAGCACAGTGAATAAACCACTTTACAAAGTTAAACATGTGTCGATTAACTTTATGTTACTACACCCTTTGTAGCACCAACCACAATTTCATAGTATATTTCAGGCGTACGAGATGGCCTACGTTCTCGCCATAAGGTATAAATAGTGGAACAGTAAATACGTGAAAACATCATCAACAAACTGATGGAGATATCCAGCATCCCCTGGGCCATCGACCGAATGACAATCATCATTAACTCTCCACTGGGTTATAGTGTTGGGCAATACAACACTCAACTAGCCCTGGGCAACCTCGAACACACAAACCTTAAATACATAATAAACTTTGCTACCAGAATAGAAGGAACCAGTCAGACAGCAATTTATAACATTTTAATTGATAGTAACACAGTTACAGTGTGCCACTGTCTCCTAGTATTAAATGGATTATCGGATCATGATGCACAAATATTTGTTATATCTTCCATAAAAATGCCCTCCAAATTCACTTCCTACAAGAAAATACGAAATTTTTTGCTGGAAAAAGTCTTGCTATTATAAAAGTGAGCTTAGCAGAACCAGTAGCAGCCCCGACACAACAAATCACTTGAGGAAATACTGCGAAATTTTATTAAAGTCATAAAATCTGCAAAAAGATCTTTTTTCTGTAAGATCATTTAAAATTCTCAAAACACATAAAAACTATGTGGAATGTTGTAAATAAACACAACAGGTAGAACAACAGAGCAATGTCCAATTATAAACCTAAAAGTAAACAACTGTATATCCTCATACCCTAAATTAGTAGCAGAAACATTTAATTCATACCACTTAAATGGCTTACGAAACATAATTAACAAAATTATTAGACAAGAAATAAAAATAATCCTACACTCCAGGGTACTGAATACCCTGCTATATATTTACATACACAACTCGAAAAGAAGTAGAGAAAAAAATCAATTCTTTGCAACCAAAATTATCAAGTGGCTATAATAACACTAGCTGTAGTTTATTTTTTGAATTCAGTGTTCCATTAAGCCATATTTGTAATGCTAACTTCAATACAGGATTGTTTCCAGACACACTTAAATGGGATATGGTAACACCATTATTTAAGAAAGGTGACAAGACCGAAGTAACCAATTTAAGACCTATCTCATTTCTTGCCTTCTTTACAAAAGCAATAAAAAAAACTAATTTACAGGACATTGCTGCAGCATTTTGAGAATAACAAGATTTTATTATATTTTCAGTTTGGCTTTAGGAAAAACGTCTCAACAAATGATGCAATTTTCATACATACAAATTGCAATTCTTAACGCACTTGATAAAAAATATGATATCGAAAGATATCGTTTACACAATCACTAAAGCATTTGACTGTGTAAATCAAAACATACTAATGGAAAAATTAAAAATGATGCAGTCTCGGGTACACTAAAATAACTAATAAGCTCATGCTTCTCAAAAAGACAACAAATGCGGATCAAAGGGAAAATTATTTAATTCTGCTCTGAACCAGGAAAGTTCAAGCATGGGGTCCTGCAAGGATCAATATTAGGCCTTCTACTCTTCCTAGCTTATATAAATGACCTCCCAAGTGTCTTAACAGCAGGCACTACTCCAATTTTATTTGCAAATGATACTAGCATCTTAGTGTCTGGAGACTCAGTAAATGATCTCATGCAAAAAATAGACACAACATTTACAGATCCAAACGCATGGTTTACTGCAAACTTATTAAATCTAAACCTAGATAAAACATATATTTTGAATTTTCTTACATATAACACAAAATACACTAATTCATATGTTAATAGTAATAAAGACAAAATTAATGAATCAGAAATGACTAAATTTCTTGCCTTAAAAGTAGACAATTTACCCAACTGTAAATCTCACATTGAATCATGCGACCACGAGCTCATTGTGCCCACTTTGTCCAACGCAGTCAAATCAACAGCACCAGCTCTATCGTAATGCACTAGCAACATCCGGCCAAGAGTGCATAGTGCAGGTTAACAAGAACAAGGAACTTGCAACTTCTTGCCTACAAGGATTACGCAATTCGAGAGACCACCCTACTTGTTTGTTACACGAAGTATTTTCTTTAATAAAAGGGTATGCGTTCCGAAACTGTGTTTACCCAAATGCCACAGCCGTTGGGCTCACAGGACATTGCTCACTGCATCTCGCGGCTCGCACAGTTAAAAGCGATGCAACACATCACCGAGTGACCTCAACTGGTTTGTAGGCCGAAGCTGAAGTGACGAGTGTCCCAAAGTGTCACCAGTAGTGTGAAGCATTTTTACAAAAACATTAAGCACCGTCACTACATTCACAGCTCCAGTCAGGAGTGTGTTTTATTGTATTAATAGCAATAAAGCGTGGCATTCCACACCCCTTTGTCCAGATGGACTCGTCCATCCCTTCAGGAAACATCCACCTGGCAACACTGTAGCCAGTGAAATTCTAACCCATCACAGGAAATGAAATACAGAAACTTTTCGCAAGAAAGCATATTAATCTATTTAAAGTTTATTTATAAAAGAGCATTTATGTTTTCATAAATGGAGATTGCCTATAAAGGCCTCCATTCTTGTAAAATGTTATTTAGTGTGGTGACACTCCCCATCAACTTCACAACGTCAACCTTAACAGATGTTTGTTAATCAACAGGAGTGTCACCAATGTGTTTCATTTAATTTATACATTTTTTCACCATTAGAATCATATTACAGAGTGGTCATGTTATGTTTTATTATTAGCAGTTTGTCTTCGGTTCTCGCCACTTGTGACGAAAGCCGACGTGACTTGTTTAGTTCGTCTCAGCACTCGAGCCAGACCTGCGGCGTTGGTCGCGCACTTTGTGAGACTTCTCGGTACCATCATTTAGGATGTAATCACTTCACTGCAATATTACTATTAACTAACTGGTTTATTTGTTATCTTTATTAACTCTATCGAGGGTTAGCCACCCGCCCTCTTACCAGGGAGCTTAGTGCATTCGCGTATCAACATATTACCACATTTATTTCACACTAAGTTAACCGGCAGGCCGTAAGTGCTGGGTCCATTTTCATGTCTTATTCGCCTGTAGTCAGAGCAGTGAATAAGCCACTTAACTAAGTTAACTGTGTAAAATTATTGTAGGGTACTACACCCTTTGTAGCATCACCCACAATATCATAGTATATTTCAGGCGTACGAGACATTCTACAGTCTCGTCATAATGTATAAATAGTGCAACACCATCAATAAACTGACGCAGATATTTAGGGCCCCCTGGGCCGTCAACCAAACGAACCTCATCATTAACTGTGCACTGGGTTATGGCGCCGGGCAATCCAACACTAACTAGCTCTGAGTAACATTGACCACGTCAACATCTCTCCAACATGCCTACCATTTTGATGTGGCAGAATATTCTTAAAATTAAGCTAAATTCAGTTATACCCTAACAAACTCATCAGCCCATTATGAAAGCCGGAAGGAGAGTGTCCCTCTATCAATTCAAAGGCTTCCAAAAATCGAAAATCATATCCGGAAATCCCTGATTAAGACAGTGATAAGTATAACAATTCAAGAAAAATAAAGAGTTTAAAATAAAACCTCTTAGGGCTATCTGTCCTGATAAGCACAAAAAAAAAACAGGAATAGCAGTGACTTATATTACATGCATGGAGAAATGCAACAATCTCTGAAGTTTTAGTAAACTGGAAACTGATTGTTGTTAATGTAAATAAAGTAATGTAAATAATAATAATATTTTTATACTTATATACCTGGGAGTTAGTCCTAATGTTTACAAGCCAAACTCAAGGAAAATAAAATAAAATAAATTAAAAATATTATAAACAAATTACTAAGATTATTATGAAAACAAAACCATAATCCTTACTTTAATAAAGATACTGTAGTACCACTACAGGTAATTACAGGACCAGGACATAGTCAAATGTAACATAACACATTAATAATCATTTGTTGTTGAAACCTATATTGTTTTCTTGTTTATAGGCACGTGGCAAAATGAAACTGCAGTTTGCAAGTTAAAAGATGATGCAACCACTAAATTAATGTAATTTCCAAGGTGTTACTCTATCTTAATTTGGAATGTAATAGAGTTAACTGTAGTCATATCATGTCATATTGCAGAAGTATACAGCCTGTATTC